>JAVXUP010000117.1:600000-785045 GCA_033070095.1 Escallonia herrerae
CCTTTGACTCTGCAAAATTTCAAAACTTGCTCATAATTGCAATGGATCACCAACAAACTGAAGATAATTACATGATAAAACAAAAGATAGAACTCTAGTCCAAAAGTTCATAGAAACTAAAGAATATAAATACATGATAAAACAAAAGCTTCATGGAGCTCTACGCCAAAAGTTTCATATTAGAATTGAAGGCGAGAATTGATCAATGACATAATAAACAATAATTAACAAGCTAACTATACACCACCAAAAGAATGACAAATCCACAAGCAGGAGCATAATTAGTGGTGGGAGGTGGGAGCACCTATCATTCATCTTGCCATACTATATTTTCTCTCCAAGGGGTAGGGGCATTATACACAAAATCAGTGTTGGAGTTAGGGCCACCTATGGTTGTTTCACTCACCCTCGGGGAGGGGGTGTATAAACATTCTAGATTATGCTAATTAGGGTTTCCAAACAGAAGCAGAGAACGTTATAAGCTCTCACACCTGATTTGTGAAGCCTTCCTACACAAGGTACTCCTGCTCCAACTTTTCCATCAGGGAATATGATTTGTTCTGTGGCAATATACTAACTTTGTTGTAGCATTGTCTTTTGCAAATCCAAAATAGTGCTTTTTTTGTTATTCCCCCAAGCAAATTCATATGGAGTTGAGTTTAGACTCCTGCAACAACGTTCGGTAAAAAGCAGAGGAAGAATAGAATCTGGTGTCAACTATTTTAAATCATGTAGTTTAAAAGTTGGATGCATTTGTAGGTCATCTGCGAGTGCATGGAGTCTTTCATAAGTAATTGACTAATTGTAATTGGAAAGGAAGGAGGGGATAAAGAGTTTGGTCAGGATCTAGGAAGGACAGACACTTGTAGCAAGGCAACATGCCCGTGTTGGAAACCAACACTTCAAGGACAATCTCGAACTTGAAGCTTGGAGGTACAGTCTAGAACATATTCTAACACTTCTTTGGAATGTCTGCATTTAACTTATCAACTTTGGACTCTTTTTCCATAGCTCTTGGACATAATAGCCCTACAATCCTATTGCGATGTGCATTTCTTTTACTACTCAAAAGAGGTCTTGACAGGAATGACGATGTAAACCATCTTACATCAGTAGTTGAATACAATGGGTTCCCAAAAGGGATGAGTTGAATAACAACCTTTATATTTTTCCCCAAGTAGTTTAACAAAATTGGATTACAGTTCTATGGAAATACCCATAATACACATACTTTATTTTAACAAAATATGATGTTTATCATTGGCGCTACAGTAATGTTGCTAAAACTGTGACTTGGGAACCCAAAAACATCATCTCTGCAAAGCTGCAAATATATAAAGGGGCAAGACTGAGTAAGTCTAAACCTCTCATAGCCTGTAGTTGAGGGTCCCGTGCACTAAAGGCCACCCTTTACTTTTTTTAAGAACGCACAAGACAGAATCTTAATCATCCTCTATAAAAATTGTGACTCTCGTATTCTTCAACATTTACATGTAGAAGAAATATTTGTAAAAAGCAATCTTCTACCTAACCAGCTAAAATACTGAATATTCACTCCCATTTCTAACTTCAGAGCAGTATACTGATATACATGCCCATGTTTTTATGGTAGATATACAACTTATTACGAAATCTTGTACAAGGCAATGCATATATAGTTTAACAAGCAGTAACGACTTGGGCTTATTTTCCCATTTCACACTTTACCTTGCTATAACTATCTACCTTATGAACTTAGGAAACTTCTGCTAAGCTCACCAATGATAAATTCCAACTCTTTCCTTCACTTCTCATTGTCAATTTTGTAGATTACTGAAAGACTGATTTGAACAATCTACTCAACATGTTGTCTAGAACGAGTATGGCCACAGATGACTTCTCACGTCTACTAAGATTGTTAGATGTTTTTACCACTAAGAATTCTTAAGTTGAACTAGAAGTAATTAAATTTCAAGCTTAGTAACGTGTCGTCCCACACTCACACTACATGAACCACATTTTTTCTTGTTTCGAGTGTTACATAAATAATCAAAAACTCCAACGCTATGCAAGGTACCATAGCAACAACATAAATGATAGAATGCAATCTCTCCAATAATGCAGGTCAAGTAATTGCAACCCAAATCTACCTTCAGCTCGTAACGCCAATTCCACCTTGCTCGAGCTTCATCCTCGGGAACCGGCTCGCCCAGGAAGAACGCTGTTGTTTTCTGCTTCTTAGCTTTCTTCACTGATGCCTCCGAAGCAGGCCATTCGATCAAACCAGCCTTTGCTTCCACACTTTTCTCAGCCCCAACCACATGAAACCTTATTTTCCGCGATCTCAAGCATTTCTCACTTAAACTCTTCCTCAAATCCGCCTCATTTCTCACTACGGCCTTGTTTGGAGTCTTTATTTCAACATCTACGTCTTCATCGACACAGAACGGTACCAGCGAGGTATCCTTCTTTTTCGGCAAACAAACCAAACCAGAGTTAGTTTCTTCGACGTCGTCGTCATTTGGTACTACACGAAACGGTATCGTTCGAGACCTCAAGCTCTTCTGAACACTATTTTCATCGCTTCTCCCTATATTCAACATCATTTTTTCCGATAGTTGCGCTTCTACGTTCTCCGGCTCCCGCAATGCCAGCAACTCGCACCGGGCATCACCATTCTCAACCTCCGATAAAGCCGCCGAATATCTCGGGGACCTTCGTACGCACACATCGGAAGCGGATTCGCTCTTTTTCTCCATGTGCCGCCGTTTCACCGACGGTTCTATCACGTCGGACGGCGATATGACTCTCCGCGATCTTCTCGGAGGTGGAGACAGCAGGGGGAGGGCATTCAGGTCATTTGACTCCGAAACTCGCGGCGAGGTTCTCACGCGCTTTCCCGACGCAGCATCTGGCAATGCAAGAAGGGCATTTTCGTCATTTAGCTGCGAAGTGCACGGCGACCTCCTCGGAGCAGCGTGACCAGGTGGAGACCGTGGATGAAAGCCATTTAGGTCGTTTGGCTCCGAAACTCGCGGCGAACTTCTCGGAGCGGCGTCAGGCGGAGACAATGCAGGAAGGGCGTTCAGGCAATTCGGCTCCGAAACTCGAGGTGACCTTCTCGGAGCGGCGTGGCCAGGAAGAGACGATGCAGGAAGGGCGTTCAGGTCATTCGGCTCCGAGCTCTCGTGGAGAGCGCTTCTGTAAATGTTACTCATGAATCTCGACGACCTCCGGGAGGCACTGTTTCTGAATTGTTCCGGAATGTAGATCTTCAACGGAACGGGCTCGGCGTCGGAATCGTAATCCGTCTTCTTGTCGCTGACTACAACATGCAGCGACAACGCCATTGCGTCGAACGGCTCCGATTTTGACGGTCTCTTTCTGCTTGAACACTTTGTAATGGTGCTTTCGGGAGTTGAAGAGAGTCTTGGGGATCTTCGCAAGCTCGAATGTACCAGCAATGCGGCACCGGTAAAGTGCGTATCGCTTGCCCTTTCCTCCATTGAAGTGTTCGTTGTTGAATTCCACAGTTTTTTTATTATTTTTTTTTTGGGTCGAAGAAGTTGAAAGAGTGAGGTAGAGTTGCTGTTTTAGGGAGGTGACAAGTGAGTGGAAGGTTAAGCAGGTAAATATCTGGAGCTGTGAAGGGTGTTTTGGGAAATTTAAGTTGCATCGAGAACCGAGATTTTGCAGAAGTTTGAGTTGACGGCAGAGAGGAGCGTTATTTTTGAACCGTGGATATAGGAAACGGGTTATCCGCTGGATATAGGAACCGAGATTTTGCAGAAGTTTGAGTTAACTCTATAGTGTTATAGAGTTATTTGCATGTGTTAGAATGTGAAGGGATGAAACTCGCAACTACAATGCTATCGAGTACTTGCATGCGTCCGTTAATATTTTAGTGGAAAGAAAGAAAGAAACTTACAAGTCAAACTTGATCACTTTCCTTGTTCAAAGGAAAGGTGAGTGCAATTGGCTATTTGTAAAAGAACACAGAAGTATCAAGTTCTGGCGGTAGTAGTGATTGTTAATACTATGTAAGTATTCTTTCGGCATCAATTTAATTTATAATCTAATGGCAAAAAAGAAGAAGATTGCAACCATTGTGGATGTTTACTTCCCTTTTCTTAGCGTGATGTCATCGATGCACAATGCATAATTATTGTCACCGAAAAAAAAGAATGGTTTGTGTACAGGTTTTAAAGCCCAGCAGTTGCACATTTTTCTTAAAATTTTTGCAGTTAATTCATTTGTAACCAATTTCTATTGTTTTTGACATTTCTACTTCACGTGCTTAATTAATGGTTTTTTCACTTCAGTGGACTTGCTTGTGTTTATAATTTCTAATTGTTATCATGTATCTCTTTCTATAAAGCTTATTTACAATGTTCTCTATTGAAGACAGATGAATAGGTTGTTATCTGAAAGATGTAAGATATCTTAGTAGAGCAATAGGAAAGAGGAAATAAGAAAAAGTACATATTGATGATATATTCTCATACGTATATTTCCTTGTACTTTCACTTACAAGAGTATATTTCACCTTACACTTCAGAATTGAGGCAAGGCTTTGACAGTCTTATAAAAAGGAAGAGTTACGTTGCTAATGATGAACACAAGCAATGCTATGATAGAGCAAAGAGGAGCAAGAGGATAATAATAAGCAACTCAATTATAAGAAGAGACTTATATCTGACGAATAATTTGTGTTAGAAATTATTCTTGTTGAATTTTGGTTTGCTTTTCTATTTATTTTATAAATGTAATGTGTAGGTATATAGGCTGAAAAAATTAGGTTTGTGAACATTTTTTACGGGGCGGAACTTACTCTGACCCATGGAGGCCATGGCACCCCCCAAACTTTTGAATTTTTTTTTAGTTCTTTAAATAATAGTTATTCTTATTTAACTAATTTATGAAAATGCCATTGCATAGTAACGTTAATTAGTTAGGTTTTTCTTTTGTTGTGTTTTTTACTCTTTCTGTTACCGACCGTCATAGTCTTCTCCTTCTCATTTTTTGCTCCATATTCATTCTTTCAAGTTTCAAATTTCAATTATCCAGATTATGCAAATAAATCAACTTTTCATATTTCGAGTATTTCATTAGCAGTTAACAACTAATTCATTGTTATAGATTAATTATAATAGTCATATTGATTAATTTCAATTGTGTTTTGTGAACCTTAATGAATTATTTCTAATTTAATATTTTATGCAAAGTTGAACTTTCTTAATTCTTTTTATGTTAGCAACCAAAAAGTTTTATGCCTTTTTGGCCACCCATGAGTTGACTTTCTAGATCCGCCCCTGATTAACGAGTTGATTTTCTAGATCCGTCCCTGATTATTAAAATGACTCCATTCATTACCATTATCTCATATCAACTTCACATATTTATTTTGTAGTATATATTTCAAAAGGACACCCCGACAGAAACATTAAATTGACTTCTTAAATGAGTAGGTGTGGTATTATAATATAGATTAATATTAAAAATAAAAGTCTTATGACAGATATATGCTAAATTACATGCACAATTAAATTAATAGCCTTATTGTACCGTTAAGATAAACAATGTCATATTAGGTAAAAACACACTTTAAAGATAAACTTAAATTACAGTACAAAATTTTTAAGTAAAAGGTTAAAAAAAAAGATAACATTAAGCTTAAGGGTAGTTTTAGGTAGTACTCAAAATTTAGTACTTAAGTCAGAAAAAATTGAAAAAAGACTTGCTCAATACTTTAATCTTCGGATAAGAAATACATGAAATTAACTGCAGGGGCTATCTTGGACCCCAACAAGAAATTGTCATCACTGTATAGAAAGAAACAAGATGGATAATAAATGAAGTCGAAAGTCCTAACTAATGATATTGTGAGTTTCAGTAGTTATACTTGCGGGAAAAAGGGCTTAACCTCTAAAATTGAATGATTAGAAAATTTTAGAAAGATCTATGGAAACTACACCTACTTTTGCCTAAGTAATTGAGTTTTTATATGTGCTCTGCTAGGTCTCTTGAGTTCATTTGATTCTTATTTTTAAATGTGCAACATTTAAGATCCTAAGTCCTTTGTACAATTATTACTCATAACCCTTTCCCGTTAGACACTTTTTACTTTCGATAATCCCTTTTGGGTTAATTTTTGAACTTTTCTTTATATCACATAATTATATTTCTAACTTCTTCTCAGTTTCACTTCTTGGACATATATACATGTCATAGAAATATATACAAGAAACTAGACAACTCTAATATATACACTTGACATTAATTATCTCTAAAATACTTTCTTCACTTTTATGATTAGAATGTCAAACTTGTAGTGATTCGTAAGATTAAATATTTGCAGAAGATATTTAAAATGGTAAATTACACACGGCACCCCTGAGGTTTGCCCTACATTACACACGGACCCCCTATCTTTTTTAATTACTCTCCACTCTCTGTGGTTTGTCACTGTCTTACATAAAGCCCAGTTCCGAAAGAACCATTAAGAAAAGTTAGGGCACCTTTCAATTATTATGATATTTCCAAAATGCCCTCTTCTTTTTCTTCCTTACAACTCAATGCTTAGCCACTGCCGCCGATGCTCCGCCGACGCCTCACCACCGCCATCAAAGGTTGATTCTCCTAATTTCTCATACACACCGACGACCACTACCAGCAACTATCGCCTATCCAAACACCATCTCACACCAAACTCGCACTACCCATCAAGCACACACATACGCACATCGGCGGCGGACACTTCGCCTCTTCTCTAAGACGCTCCTAACTATGCCCACCCTGATCTAGAGATATAGATAAGGCGATTGGGCCGATGGAATCAATGGCTGACAAAGAACATTATGGTGCAGAGGAGTCGTCTGAATCAAGAAGAAGACCTAATCTCTCTTTTATTGGCTTCTCCCAATTTCCACCGGTGATCAACAGTCACGAGGCTGTTCTTTTTGCCGTCGGCTCTAGGAGGAAATGATGGGGCACTCGCCGAACCGTCGTGACCACTATGTAAGACACCTGCTTAGATTCCTCGTCCACCTTGGACATCTTCGGGGATCAACCAGATCTAAACTGAAGGCGAGGATCTAAACCGAATCTGACACAAACACCGTCGTCATGGATTACCGATTAGAGATGGCCTTGGTGCTTGTCGGCCTGGAGCTGGGCGAGCTCGGTGAGGCACTGTTCGAGCGAGGAGGCAAGCCGCAAATGCTATGATTTTTGCCACGGCGAACTCAGAGGAGAGGGAGACGTGCTTCTGCTCGAAGAGGGAGCAGGTCTGCTCGGAGGTGATGGAGGCAGCATCAGCCTGGGCCCTGGCGGATCTAACACAAACACCTTCTGTACCAAGTCCATCCCCAATTAGTATGGCACCGATTTTTTCTCGGAGGAGCTGCTGTGGCAGTGACCGTGATAGGGCGGGGGCGTGCTAGCAGCGCTGCTTGCCTTGGCTTTGTGTGAGAGAGAGAGGGGGAGGGGTAAATTAACTTGTTTCTCAGGGGTATTAGCATCATTTTCTCACTTATGTTAATTCTTTGAACGGAAAAATAAAAAGTATAGTTTAGTGTAATTAAAAAAGATAGGGAGGTCCGTTTGTAGTTTAGGATAAATCTCAGAGTTACCGTGTGTAATTTACCCTATTTAAAACTGATTGCAATGTCAGTGTATCTTAGACAACAAGATACAATATGGAACATTCAAGATTCTCTTTAGCGATAATTTGTTGTGACAAAAGAAATTACTATGATAGTAAGTGACAAATGTTGATGATAATTGACATTAACAAGTCAGGTTTAAAAGTAAGATCATATTTTGTGCAATGAACTGCTCGTATTTCGAATCTTTGATTAATATTTAACAACTTATTTACTTATTCAAGTTTAATATAATATCCGTACTAATTAATTTGAGTTATGTTTTTACCAAGGTTTCGAATATTATTATTTGAATCACTTTATAACGTGCAAAGCACGTGATCTTTACTAGTATGTATTAAAGTATTAAAGCAGTAATTCAGTGTGGTTCAATTTAATATCTGATTCATGTTTAAAATTTAGTTTTATTTTTTTTTCACTATCTGACAATGTGTTGATTTTTAATGTCAAATATGTCAACTGTTGATAGTGTTGTTACTCTTAGTTCTGGTGTTGGTGATGATGAGACAAGACCATTGTGGAAGTATGTGACTAGGCTTGAAAAGGATGGTATATGGGGAAGAAATGTTATATGGCAATTGAAAAGTTAGATGACAATACAACCTTTGTGGCAAGTCTTCTAATAGCTCATACACTCAGGTTAGGGGTAATTTGTTGAAGATTAAGGGACAGGGAACTGAACCATATAAAAAAGTGACGCCTAGTGAGCTTAACCAAATGTGAAAAATAGAGGATGATGTGCTTGAGAAAGTAAAGTGCTCCAAGGATTACGCCTTTTCACCAAGTAGCTTTTTGGGTGGAACAACAAATTTCTCCAAAATGATATCGCCCGTAAGGAAACGAAAGGGTGATATAAGTGGAAGTTCGGAAGGAAGCAATCCCATCATGGATTGCTTATATATTGCCAAAAGAGATCGCTTACACTCCCAAATTGCTAGGATGTACTACTCTGGGGGTTTGCCATTTCACCTAGGCAGGAATCCATACTACGTTAGTTCATATGCATTTGTCGCCTCTAAATGCTCTTCTGGGTTATTTGCCTCCGACTTGCTAAGAAGAACTCTTTCACAAAAGCAGAAAACAAATATCCAAATTTCGTTGCAACCTATTCGAGCCACATGGAAGGAATTGAAAATGGCTTGAGTTTTGTGAGTGATAGATTGAATGACCCACAAAGGAGACCGATGATTATTGCATAGCGGTAACGGAAGGTGGGCCTATGTTTCTTAAAGCAATGGATTGTTCCAGGAAAGTTAGGGACAAATTTTTCATTGCCACTTGTTCAAGGAGGTGATTAATGATATGGGTCCCAAAAATATTGTCTAAGTAATTAGGGACAATACTCCTAACTGCAAGGCGACCGAGCAACTAATAGAAACACAATTTTGTAGTATATTTTGGACTCCTTGCCTTGTGCACACATTAGATCTTGCCTTAAGGACATTTATGCGGCAAGAATATGGAGAATAATTAAATAACTTATGATGAATGTTCTTGGATCATGGATGTTTATGGCGATGTAATGCAAATCAAGAATTTCGTCATGAACCATTCCATGAGTTTAGCCATCTTTAACAAATATTCTACTTTGAATTGTTTTCGGTTGCCGATAAAGTTTGCTGGTGTTATTGTGATACTTAGGAGATTTAAGCTCTTCAAGCTAAGTCTCCAAAACATGGTGATTAGCAAGGATTGGCCATCGTATTGAGAGGATTATGTTGGAAAGGCAATTTTTGTGAGGAATATGGTTCTTGACAAGGTTTGATGGGATAAGATCAACTATATAATTGCTTTTACTTCTTCTATCCATGACATGCTTCGACATTGTGATACTGATACGCTTTGTCTTCACTTAGTTTATGATTTGTGGGATAGTATGATTGAAAAGGTTAAGAGTGTAATATATAGAGAGCAGGGGAAGAGGCAGATGAGTGGTCTAGCTTCTATGACATGGATCATACCATTCTTGTTGATCGTTGGAATAAGAACAACGTGCCACTTCATCGTATGGCACATTATTTCAATGCAAGGTAACTTTCAAGTTACTATAAACAAAGTACAAATCTGAACTTTTAAGTAATAAAGCGTGAATCTTTTTTTTTGTTTAATGTGTTTATGAAGGTACTACGAGATGAAAGGCTCGGTGAGGATCCTAATTGGGTTCCTTTACACAAGGACGCCAAGATTTATAATGAAAGGCAAAAATGCATCAAGGGATTTTTTTCCAAATCGTTGGATTGTTTGAAGGTTAATATCGAGTTTGCCCACTCCCGTTCTAAGATCAACACATTTAATGATATCGATTCCATTAACGACCGAGCTATTATGAGTCCTCATGATTGGTGGTCATGCGTGCCCCGATTCGCATGCTCCAAACTCTAGCTTTGAAACTACTTTAACAACGTGCTTTGTCGACTTGTGTCGAGAGGAATTAGAGTACTTACTCTTTGGTGCATTCTTTGAGAAGGAATAAGTTGACACCACAATATGCGAAGGACTCGATTTTCATTCATAGCAATCTATGTCTTCCCTCAAAAGATCTTCACAATTTGCACAGGGAGTGACAAAAAAAGTGGGATGTTGGAGGAGATCAATTTGGTATCATGGATGATGTTGGTGTACTTTTGGTCGCGGGGCCTTTACTTGATGAGCCGTGAGCCGGAATTGGAGGCCATACTTTTTAGGGATGATGGTTTTATAGAGACAGACAAAGATGAAAATGTTGTGGCCATGGAAACCTTAGATACTTGATGGAGTATTTTGCTTTTTAGATAATTGAAACTTTGATACTACATTCTTACTTTTATTATGAATATGATCTATTTGGTGGTGGTTACTATGTTTTTGATGGTGTTGTACAACTATAGAATGATTAAATTAAATTGCACTATATGTCTTTTATGTACTTTCTCGAGATTTAAATTGTTTAGAAATTCAATACTAGACATACATAGTATATATATATATACATATATATATATATATATATATGTATAAAAATATTTATTGTATCCCCGCCACACTCGTTTCCTTAAATTTTTGAAAGTACCGTATCCGTTTATCCGCACCCGTATGATATCCATGCCCGCACTCATGTTCGTGCTTCATAGCATACAACACAAGATCAATATTTGTAAAAACTACAATATTTTTTTTGTTTTTTTGTTTTTTTTTTAAATTATTAATTAATCTTAAATAACGATCATAAATTAGATAATCGTCGCTTGAGAAGTAGTGTGCGGTAAGTGAGAGTAGCATCGTCTTGTTGCAATTCGCTATCTCGTATATTAGACAAGGCAAACGAGTACTCATTGGTATGAGTAAGATTTAACTGGAGTTTTATGGGCAACATCTTTTGGACCCATACCTAACCCACCTTCGGTCCGGTATAACCGCTTGGCAGTCTTAGAGTTCACACACAACACAAAACTTTTTTATCCTTCCTTTTTCTCTCCAAGTCGCAGGATACAAAACAAAACAAACATCAACTTTTACTTTCATCCCTTTTAAGCTTTCATAAAACCTTAAGTTTTATACATCACCCATTCAACTTAAAGAGAATTCATATCTCTACGGCTATAAAAAAGTATTGAATCTAACTTCACAAAGAATGCAACCAAATTACTCTTAAACATTATCTTAGAGTTTATGGTGGAAATATAAGAAAAAAATCAAAGTAAGCACATTACCATGAATTATCAAAACTCAAACATTAAATCGAAACTTTAAATAATCCAACGTTGAAGATGCTTTCTCAAATTTTAAATTTTACAAGAAGACTTTAATAGAATATGTTTCAATGTTGTATGGCTTGAACCTTGCCCAATCTAGTTCCAATATATATCATATCTGTAAAATTCAAACTTTTCAAGAAGCTCATTCTCATCGTGCTATGTACTTTACCCGCGGATATGTCCATGCTCGAAGCGCTCTTACCTGATCACCGCAAGAGGATAAAGTAACCTTACGGATAGATAAAATGAATGTCACCCAATTTTTTTGGCCTCTCGCAGGATCTACCTGCAGGGTCATTGCCACGTTTATCGTTTATCATCTAACAAAAAACTTGTAAAGTTATTATGTTTCTTGCTTTGCACTTCCCACACTTTCATTTTGCTCTCACCTGCTACCAATACACGCCGCTCGCGCGCGTGCCCACACACACACACACTTAACATTGATTATAAGTTAACTACGTGTAGATAAATTAAAATTTTTGGAGCAACGTTAGACATCACAAATTAATTTCATGATATACACCATGATGACACGAGAATTATTTACCTTTCACTCCTTTGTGGGAGGAGACGGAAAATGTAAGTCTTTTAAATGGTCATCGAAGTTATCTGTGGATTTGTCATCCAAAATTTTCTTGTTATCAAAAAGTAACATCATCAAATATTTTTCATAAAAAAAAATGGAGGAAGAATTCAGATAGTGATAGTGAATTCACTATATGCGAGCTTTAATGTACAAACAGGCTTTTCATCGATGCGTATACCGTTAAAAAATTAGACAAAATATTTTATTTCTTTACGAAAAGGATTTGTTCAAATTTAATGGCAACTAATGTCGACCCTGAGTGCGCTGCACCCGGAAACAACTACTAAAGTACCCGTTAAAAGTTTATGTTTAATAGCGATAATAAAATTAACAGTGATAATTATAATAAAAATACTATTTTTGCCTATTTTACGAGTTTTTTTTACTATTTTTTGATGTCAAAAATGAACTTTAATGGAGTAATTGTTTATGTTTTAGCAACAGTTGAAGAAGTAAGATTTATTGAGAACGGCGAGAGAGTTTAAAGTTGAGAGAAACATGCTGGGTCATATTTGAAATGGGATAAAAGAAAAAAAAATGTAATAAAGATGATGAAATCCAATTTGTAAAACACCCCCCCCCCCCCCTCCCCACACCCACCTTCACTCCCGCATGAAACACACCACTCATTTTTACACCAAACTTGCCACCACTTTTCGTCATCACCACCGTAAAAATTTGCCCACGCGTTTTTTGATCCAGAACATACCACCTTTTTTCCCATTAACCTCACCACCTCGTTTACACCAAACCCATTACCACTTCCCAACTAAACCCACGATCATGAGTCAAAGACTATCGCCACTGTCGCTGGACCGAGGGGTTGCGGTTTGGTTGGAAGGGCTTTGACTACGGCAGTATTTTTATCATACGTATTTTGATTGTGATAATGTGACTGTCTCACAAGCGTCTATGACAAATGATCCAACTTGCCTTTCAAAATCAAATCGCCATCCAAAAAATGTGGTATCTTATGGTCGAAAGGGTAAATGAGGCTCTAATTTGAAAATCAACGGAATCTACAAAACGAAAAGTTTAACCTGTGAATTCAGGCTTGCATTCCAAACTATTGAATTTGATACGCAAGTAATCCAAGTACGTGAGATGCATTAAGCCATCCACCCAATTATGCCGTTTTTGTTATGACCGTGAAATTAAAACAAAGTCGTATATTCAGAAACCATTTTGCAGATCGCCATCGGCTATTCTCCCTGCAAATTCAAAATCTTTACCAGTACAGTACAAACACCAGACGCTGCATTTTCCTTGAAGCTGCTCAAAACCCTACAAATGAAAACCCATCACCAAAAACCCTAGCCAAGCAGAGATGGGGATCCCAGAGGAGGAATGTAAAATAGGGAGGGTTGTGTGGGTGCAGAGGAACAATGGGTCATGGTGGCCTGGCAGAATTATGGGCCGCAGGGAGCTCTTCTCTTGGGACCGCATCTCTACCAAGACCCACACTCCTGTCAAGCTCCTCGGCCCTGGAAAGCCCACCGTGTAAGCTCACCTACCCGCCCCACGACCCACCCACACGCACACATGACTCGTGAGATGTTTTCTGGTTATCTTTACCCTCTCTGGTTGCTCTGATAAGCTTTTATCAAATACCATGTCTGTTCAAATAAGCATTATTTCACAAGTTGAACGGGAAAAATTAAAATTGCTACTCCCTCGGGGGTTCCATTAAGACCTTGACCCATTTGACTGTTTGCAAATTCTCATTTTAGACTCAATATATTTATATGTTAACTTCAGTCATATACTTTACTGTTGCTTGACTTGTCAAACGATATTAGTTTAATCCGTGATTATTGTTTGAGTTCAATTCGATATTTACATGGTACAGAATCTTAAGAACTCACGAAAAGAGAAAGAAAAAGTCCAGAGGTAGTAGTAAGTATAGATCAAATAAGCATGGTTTGACAAGTCAAACTTGGACAAAAACATGCACCAATATTTTTATAATGTCAGCTTGATTGTCTGTTTGTTGCTGGGAAAAGCCTTTGCGAAGTAGTTCCTCTTGTTGCATAATTCTTGTTCAGTTTGACTTTTTGACAATTGCTGAAACAAAAATTTTACATGTTGATTGAATCATTCCTTGTCAAACCATGCTTATGTGATCTAATAGTACCATCTACTGTGTTTACTGTTACCTTTAGCCTCTGTTTGGTTGCTGAGATATGCCTTTGCAAAATGCTCCATCTACCTACTAATTTTTGGTATCCTTTGACTCTTTTTGTGAATTTCTAGACTGGAATATGAACTTGTATATGTTAATTTTACTCATTGTTTTTGCCCGTGTTAAGCAATACTTTTGAAATATGTAATTGCATTTTTAGCTTAATTTGATGATTAGATGTTTAAATTCCTACCTAGAAATTCCTACGAGCCAAGAGGGACAAAATATTATGAAACAAAGAGATTAGTTTCGATGGTCTTTCTTTTTAGGAGAAGATTAGACGCCTCTTGTTTTTTTTGCCATATAAGCATGTTAGGCTTGAAAGGCGAGAATTTTTGCGTACTTGAACATTTTTTTCTATTTGAAATGGTGAATGGAATCCCCTACTTGTAAGTTCACACTTGTTCATACACACATATTTGTTGTGCCTATATGTTATCCTTACCTCTGTTTGGTTGCTCGTGAAGCCTTTGCAAGGTGGATCCTCCGTTGTTCCCTTTGACAACATTAGTTAAGTTACTATTTACGTGTTCAATTTTGTTCTAGGTATTCACAAATAGTCATAGAGGACAAAATTTATGAAAAGCAGGGAGTAATATCTTTTGCAAGAGAAAATGTCTACGATACAACTCATTAACATGAACATGAATGCCCCCTGCATGTAATAATTTTTTCCCCTTTAGCAAATATTGAGCTTAATCACTATTATATTCTACTTTGCCTTGTGAAACAATGCTTATTTAGTCTTTCAAAATCAAACCTAGAAATTTGCAAACTGCAAAAAGAGGAGAAATTATGAACTCAGGGAGGGAGTAGTAATTGTTGAACAAATAAACATGGTTTGACAAACCAAACTAAGACCAAATCTGCTGGTGATTTGGTTGGAACCTGTATGCATATACCGAGCCTGACCAGAGACCTTAGGTCTTTCTTAACTTTCTATGTTGGAAGCCCATGGGCTGTGACTACGTGATTTAGAGAGCACATTAAAGGACTCTTGTAAAGGGAATTAATCCATAGAATTTAAGAGGAAGAAAGGTTCCTTTTCCTGTGGCATAATAGAGAAACAGACACAGAGAAAAAGGTCACAGACAGAATATACGTAACATGCTTTTGCACTAACTGGAGATAGAGACTCTTGTACGGTGGAACACGGGTTGGCTCGAGTATATACTGGATCCTACCATGGGCGAAGGAACTTACATGAAGCAACGAGATCAATCCTGAACCCATTGTGCAACAAGTTTCAATGGGTACACTTCCTCGTATGACCATAGTGGCTTCCTTTTGCATTGGTACGAGAGCCATATTTTTGTTTTTGTGATTTCCATATGCCCACGAGATTAGTATTTTATAATACCGTGATTAGAAAGCATGTGAGTTTAGGTTTTATATGTTCATAAGCTAGACTGCATGTTAATGACATGTTTAAATTTGTATAGATTTGGAAATTGGTTTTCATATATGTTTTTTTAAATGATCGTTGGTTGTATTTGAAAAGTTTGAGGATCAACATATATAAAAATAGGGAGATTTTACAAACCTAAGTTATAAAAAGAATTCTTTGGCTTGAATTCTGTTTTGGCTCGATTGGAGTATTGTTTTATAGTTAACACCATTAGAATCTATGCTAAAATAGCTCCAATGATATATGACCCTTCGAAAACAAATTTCAGTTGAGTGGGTTATTTTCGAAAATTTACAGTTCTCAGGTCGAATCTGAATTTTTTTGGAAAAGAACAATTCTTAAAAAAAAAAAAAAAGCAGCTTTCCCCAATCTCGCTCCTTTCATTGTTGAGCCACGCAGTGCTAGTGCAAGCAACACCTAATTTCGAGCTTACCAATGTTTTAAAATAAAAAACAAAGGGAATTGTGCAACCTGGGCCGCCATAGGGCATTGCTAAAGCTGTAGGTGGGTCAAGTGCCGCCGCAAGGCGAGTGGGAATGCTGTATCCTTGTCAAAAAGAAGAAAAAAAGGGAAGAAAGTGGGAGTGTAGTTGTTGCGGAATAGGCTAAAGAGCAACAGACGTGAGGGATCCAATTGGGTTTGTGGAGTATCGTCGCGTTCCTAGTGGGAGTAAAAGAGTAAACATGGGAACCTGTCCAATGTAGAGGTTTTGGGCCTTTGCACTTCAAACTAGAGATGCAAAGAGGTCGAGCATTATATCTCTACAATGTACTTTTTGCTATGGGAATTCTGTAGAATCTTCTATTAGTTCTTTCTTTTGCTTAAGTTAGGTTTCTCTTCTCAGTTTGAGGTAATAAGGTGGAAATATAGCACAAGACTGTCTGTATGGTTCTGGTTATTTGACGATGCTTTTAGGGTTTTGGACATTGTTAATAATCCTTGTTATGACGATAGTTCTTTTTCTTTGCTAACTTCTTCTGTTGATAATGCTCATGATAATTCTGTTAAGTAGCATACTAGATTGGGCCATATTGGACTATATAGAATGGCTAGGTTAGCTAGAGAAGGTCTTTTAGGCCCACTCGTTAAAGTCAATCTACCTACATGTGAACATTGCCTAGATGAAAAAGAAACTTGGAAACCATTCCGAAAAACTACTAGGGCAGACCTTCCATTCCAATCAAGTCACTCTGATATTTGCAGTCCAATAAATGTGAGGGCAATGTATGGTGGTTCCTACTTCATCACTTCTGTAGATAATTACACGAACTTTGATCTCCCATAAGCCAGAAGCATTAGATTGCTCTAGGCTACAAATGAATGAGGTTAAGAATCAGTTAGACAAGAGTATAAAGGCCTTGAGGACTGGTTAAGGATGCGAATATCTATCTGATTAATTTAAAGATATATGTGAAGATAAAGGAATTATTAGACAGCTTACGATTTGTGGAACACTGCAACAAAAAGGTGCGGCATAAATAAGGAAAGTTCATATTTGCCGCCATGGCCATTAATCAGATCTAAAAGTGGTTTATGCTGTTTAGCTTAAAAGGAATGCTAGTGGCTCAATCGCAATTGCCAATAAGGGTGAGGTTACAAAGGATTCGTAATATCATCTCACGCACCATATTTGCTATAACCTTAAGAACCAAAGCTAGAGCAGTTGCTTTGCTCGCTTTCTTGGTAATGCCTTGGATGCCCTCGAAGCTTGACATGGTTAGGTCAATGATGGCTCAAGCGAATTTGTCAATCTCCTTTTTGGGGATGAATTATTGACTGTAGTCTACATCCTTAACCGTGTACCTCCAATTGACTGTAGCCTACATCCTTAACCGTGTACCTCCAAATCAGTACCTTCATAATTTTGGCTCAAGCTATCTTTATAATGATGGCTCAAGCTAATTTGCCTATCTCCTTTTGGGGGATAGATTATTGATTGGAGCCTACACCCTTAACCATGTATCCTCCAAATCAATACCCTTCACTCCTTATGAGTTGTAGACTGGTAGAAGGCCTGATCTCAGTCATTTAAGACCTTGGGGATCGACAGTTTATTTACACAATACTTCCCACAACTTGGGAAATTAGGCCCTAGAGGAAAGAATAGTATCTTTACATCGTACCCCGATCACTCTAAAGGATATGTGTTCATTGGTGAGCAGTTAAACTAGGGCATAAGTGAAATTAAGTCACGTGGTGTGGATTTTTGAAAGGAGGATTTTCCAGTAGGGGTTAGGTAAGTAAAGAAATTCCTCAGTCTCCTGGTGATAATGGGAGTGACTTATACTTTTGATCACTTCCTATAGAAAGTTCACAAGATACTCAACCACCCGGTCCCCGTCGTCATTTCGAGACTGAAGGTGGGGAAGCTTACGTGTCTGTTCGTTCTTTAGCGTGGAATATAATTATGAGTATATTGGAGGATGCCACGGAAGTTTGATTTGGCTCTTTGAGGAATTAGAGCAAATTCTTCCTCAGGTTTCAAATATGGAGCTCCCAAATTACAGGTATCCTCAACGGTCACACCATCCATTAGTCTGTATGAGTATTGCCAATAGTGCTAAAGCCAAGAGCACGTATGTATAGTAACGTCAGCCCTGCCATGTGTGAGTGGGAGATGTTGGTGATTTGGGTGGAACCCTAAAATGCTTTGGCACTAGTTGGAGAGAGACTCTTGTACGGTAGAACACCGGTTAATTCGAGTACGTAGTTCACCCTATGGCGGGCAAAGGAACTTACATGAAGCAACTAGATCATCCTTGACTCATTGTGCGATAAGCTTCAACTGGTACGCTTTTGCAATTGACCACATTGGCTTTGTTTTACAACAACATTGAGTAAAGTCAATGTTTACTTCTTCAAATTGGCAAATTCTAGGAATTTGTTAGTCAAAGGGGACAAGAATTACGAAATTGGAATTTCCCTATCAAATTACAGAGTGTGACCGCCTTGTTAAAATTATGTGTTGATTTCATAAGTGAACATATGTTTGAGTTCCATCTTTGGTGTGCACTTTTAGTAGATAAAACTAGCTAGTTTTGATTTATCTAGTTTAATGTTGAACTTAAATTGTGGAAATAATTTTTAAATTTAGGCTAGAATAACAAGAAGGTACTGTTAAGGATTTGCCTTGTGTACTTCTATATTGGGCTATTGGCTAGGAATTGTGCACTTTTTATGAGGCTGTTACGCCTTTTCAGCATTTAGGATTTGCAGGTTAAGATCTTTCTTTAACTTTTTTGGAGGGCATGAGCTTTTTATTATCTTTCTAACCGTACTATGAAAGATTACTGCATTGAGTAAGATGTAAAAATATAAAACCATACTTGTTAACTCACAGATTGGCTCTGCAGGCCGAAATGATTTCATCACAGATGCGTATAATCATCATGGTTTCGCTTTGAAATATAGCGATCAACCTTTTTTTTAGTTAGATAGATTCATCTACAGCATCTCGTTCTTTTAGCAATCCCTTGAGGTCAGTCATTGGTGGTATGTTTGGCCACCCTAAGAAGGCCTTCATTGTGGAGAATCCTGAATGAAGTTCTTCTCAGGGTGCTAAGGCCAGCCTTGTCGTATGACTTGGTAGTTCAACCAAGTTTTCTGCCAGGTGGGTGGGGATGATAAACATGTGTTTTTTCAATGGGGACCTAACCATTTGTCTTGCATTATTTTCCTACATTATTTGTCTGACTGGGCTTATCTTCAACTTTCCAGGGACTGGTACAATTTAGAGAAATCAGAGCAAATAAAAACATTTCGATGTGGTGAGTTTGATGATTGCATTGAAAGGGCTGAATCCTCTGGGGTTTATCGGTCCAGGAAACATGTGAAATATGCGTGTCGAGAGGATGCTATACGTCATGCGCTTAACCTTGAGAAGGAGGAACAGAGAAAGATACATAAACATCAAGGTATTATTATTGTTCAGCCTGTACAACTCTTCTTGCTTTCATTCACAGAGGATATTTGATAGTCAACTCTTGGATTGGACTTATGCATTCCGTTGGCAATAATCTTGCTCCATGTGCATCAGGAAAAAAGCAGCAAGTAGGAGAGGTTTGTCGAGCAAAGAGAAGCATACATGTTTACTTGCCAGCTGATAAACATAGTTGCTCGGAGCACACAGTTCTTCACCCCGAGCGGCCACCGAATTTTCCCTTAACTACGTCGGACGATTTTTCCAACAGTGATTGTCAGAAGCGAGAAGGAGCTAAAGCAGCTACACATTCTTCAGGTTGATATTCTCTGCTTTGTGTTGATCATGTCTCTTAAGCCACTAATCACCATTATGAAACCTGTTTCATTAACTATGTTAAGGAACTTAACATGATAGCTGTTTTATCATTCGAATACAAATCCAAGATGCAATAAAAAAACTAGTCCCTAGTCGGCATTACAGTAACTCCTTTTAAACAGTTTATTAGCTCTCCATTTCAGTACCACAGCTTGCAAGATGATGTTCATATTACCTCTCTCATATATCCATGCAAATAACATGCATTTTCTAAATCTACGTTAAAAGAACATCTGCACTTCGCTCGGCACAGATACACATTAGTACCTGCATGGGCCTTATAACCAAATTACTTGACATTTTTTTGTCTCGACTTTTACCCTTCTGAACATCCTTCAATCGCTGCCCGGGGGGGGGGGGGGGCGTTTGTGGAAGCAGGGCAGGGCATGGTTACATAGTTGAGTCCCTGGCACATTCGGAAAGTTGTAGTCGTTGTTCATTGCAGTTGTTTAGACAAACAAATTAAAGAACTCTAGTATATTGGAATCTAATTTGATGGAGTGAATGTAAGAACACGAGCGCACATGCAACGAGATTAAGATACTTGGGATTGAGTGAGTGCAAGAGCAGCTACAACACGTATGCACCTATACACATGTATATATATTTGGGTAGTGATTGTAGTGTTATTGTATTTGGTAATAGCAAACCTGTTGACAGTACAAGTTGAGTAGCTCAGACATTTAATTGTTTAATAAGGTCACTAGTCAACTCTTGATACGTGCCTCCTTCTGTGGACATATACTTCGCAGCTTGATTTGGTACTTTATGCTATAGCCTGCAAAGCCACATACTAATCTGCTAATAAGGCACCGGTCATTTGTTTGCAATTGGACATTTTAGTTTCCTAAGCTCTCATGTTTGAGGTTTCATACTGTCCATGTACATGGGTTGGGCCAGTGCCTTTTTTTGATAAGAATTTTCTTATCAAAACTGAATTTCCTAAATTTTTAATCAAAATTCCTCAAATAGCTGGATGAGTTGTTAAAATATTTTGAAGGAACGTTCTTTAATACATGCCCTAGTGCAGAAACACAGCTTTCTACAGACTCTCTTTCGAGTGCTTTGCCATAATTAGAAGTTCAAACATAATCAGGTAGATGCTGTGTGCCGTCAGAAGTTGAAATCCTGAAACTTGAACTCCAAGAAGCATGATGAATTCCTTTGCTTGCCTGTCTTTCCTTCTGTAGATGCAAAGGATATTGGAGATAAGAAATGGAAGGTGAAGGGGAAGCGAGAGTTGCTCAATCTAAACCAACAGCCAGTAATTTTTACTGATGGACCTTTTCTCAGATCCGGTAATGGAGCTCAAAAGGGAGAAGAGAAAATAAGGATGAAGAGTACACACAATCTGCTTGGAGTTGTGACTGATGGACCTAGCCTCAGATCTAAAAATGAAATGCATCACACAGCAGATGATGATGTGGATGAGAAAAGGAAGGGGAAGGGGGAAAGAAAGCGAAAGACTCACATTCTAGACCAGAAGACAGCAGTGGTAACCGAGGAACCTTATCCCCGATCCTGTAATGGAGCTCGAAAGGAAAAAGAGAAGATTAAGTTTCAGTATGTACACAAACTACTTGAAGTTGTAACTGATAGACCTAAAGTCAGAAAAAATGAAATACATTCTACAGGAGATCTGTTGACTGCTAGTGCTGCTTCCGACCTAACTTTGGTCGACTCCAAACCATGGGAAAACTTATTTCGGAAGGTGAATACTCTTGGAGGTGGTTACTTCGAAGACACAGGCGGCCACTGGTTCAGTTCAGTACATAAACGCCATCAGAAAAGAAAGGAAGCAATATTAGTAGATGTTGGTTTGACGGTACAAGTGACTCACCAGGGAGAGCACGTTCCATTGGTTTCTCTGATGAGCAGATTAAATGGGAAGGGAATTATAGGGCACCCAATGGAAATAGAAGCTTTAGAAGATGGTGCTTCAGAGAGTCATTTCTACAAAGAGGACGATGTTGGCCACAGGTGGTTTGATGAAGTCGAGATTAATATGTTTCAAGCGGGGTTGAGAGCTCCTAAAAGCAGTCCTTTGAGTAATGCTCGACACCATTCCACTTCTAAGGACAATAAACCTCTACAAGCATGTCAAAAGTCTGGAAATTCTAGTCTTAAGGTATGGATCCGGAAGCCACTTTGTAAGCCTAGATGTCTAAACAAAAAACTAGAAAACTCTCATTTGTCACCAAAAAGAAGTTTGGCGTGGATGGGGTTAGCGAAGAGGGGCGTGTCTTGACAAATGTAACTTGTGTTCCCGTGAGACTCATATATAGTAACTTACTGATACAGTTGGTAGGCCGCAACCTTGAGCAGAAACCTTGAACTTTGAGCACTCGGATACAGAGAAGACTGACATAGGATCTGCAATTCTGTAATATTGTGAACTACGATTCATCTATACGGCCTCCTTCTTGTTTTCTGATGATTGTAAAGGCAGAACTTAGAAATTAATGGACTGCAAAAATGTATGTGCCTAGAAGTCTAAATGATAATTGCTGGTTGTCAACTTCTATTTTGCTTAGCTGAGTAGAACTTACAGTTGTTATTGTCTTGCAATCGTGTCAATTTTACTTAGTAAAAGGGGTGATTGGAAGCAGATTGGATTTTGTTTGCACGTCCATCTTAAAGTAATTCATTTGATTTTACAAGGAAGAGTATACTAAGTAGATGCATGTTGAGCATATTCATCTGATGTGCTTGCTATGGCCAAAATGACTCGTATGCTCACATGTCCCTTTCTTTCTTCCTTCCCTTTTTTGTTTTTTTCTCTTATTCGAAGTATATATACAGGTGTGTGTGTGTCTGTGCGCGCGCATAAAGCAAATATAAGAAGCCTTCTCAGCTAGCTTATCAACGGGGACAACCACCATTAAGAGTAACAACAGGCACCACCACTGCCACCCACAACGCAGCCAGCATAGCCAAAACTCAATACTTACAATCACTACTCTGACCACATCAGCCACCAATAAGGACAACCAACGGTTAAAGCTCCACTGCAGTCACTCCATCTCGCGGAATCCCCAACCATCACATGCAGCGCCAACCTTTCCCTTTGTATAAGGTCTCAAGGATGTCTATGAAGCACAGTACTATGAGATCCTGTCAATGAAGCACGTTCATGTACCTCACGTAGATTGTATAATTAACAAATTTTTGGAAATAAAAAAATTCACTCATCTAGCTTAACACAGGTATTAATGCATGAATCAGCTGCTAGAAGTCTTCTCTTCTGATGCTTTTTCTAGGTTGGCGTTTTCAAATAGATCACGAGGCTCAAAGTAGCTGTATGCCATGGAGCCAAGAACATTCACTCACAGATACGATCCACTATATTCAAGTGAGGCATCTGGGCTCTTTTCCCATTAGATCCCCCAGTTTCTGTAAGACGTTACATCAGTGCAAAGGCCCATGCATTAAAAATGTGGCATTACACAACAGGCCGTTGTGTGGTTCAAAGCCTGTCCCCATGCGCACCCTTGCGCTAGGCGTTCACGCAGTGGATCCGTGACATGTAAGTCAAGCAAAATAAGCATCAAAAACCTTCTTCAGTGCTTGAATCCAATTTTGATCGATAAGGTACCCAGGACATCCATCCGGATCTATGCCTTCGTATTGTGTTTCACTTTTGAGGGGTATTTAACCCGCATCATCAGAGGTCGTTCTTCAGTAAAGCAGAACTATTTGCCTGAAGTCAAGTATACACCATAGAGTTAAAATCCCAAACCCCTGGTGAAAATGCATTAAACTTGGTAACATCTGATGCAGAGTCTTCCAACTTCGATTCAGCATGCCTAGAATATCCCATTTTGATGAGGCATTGTTAGAAGACATCGTGGCATGGCAACTCTCAGATCTCGAAGCTCTTCTTGATACAAGCAGCAAATATCAATTGGTTACAGTTCGACTAATCAGATGGTGCATGGGTCGCTCATGCTTATACAACTTTACATGTTTACTCCATATCAACATCTCGATTGATCACCTCGACACGTCTTGCGTCAGCAGAGCAGAACCACTTGCCTGAACCTAACTATATACCATACAGTTAACATCCAAACTGTTGTCATGAAGATGCACCAATTGGGCAGCATCTGATGCACAGTCTTCCAATTTTGACAGGTAAAAAATCTCATTGAGTACCTTATATATACCTTTAGATTGAAGGTGGGATTCATCTGCAGCCAAAAATTCATGAAACTCGCCCTCCACCTCTATTGAGCTACGCCCGGGAGTCTTTATAATACGTCTCTCCCTCATCATGCTCCTGACCGTTCTTACATCACCCCATTCCCTCTTGTTAGCACATAGACTTGCAAGGATTGCATAAATACCACTATCTGTCAGGTCCAAAGTAAGAAGTTTCTCAGCAGCGAGCTTACCTAGCTCAACATTACTATAAATCCTACACGCATTGAGAAGGGCACCCCAAGCAGCTTCGTCAGGCTGCATTGGCATTTCTTTTATCAACTCATAAGCTTCTTTTAGAAGCCCAATTCTTCCAAGTAATCGACCATGCATGCATAATGTTCCACCTTAGGCTTCAACCCAAAAGTCCCCTCCATGTTTCTGAAATATTCCCGACCTTGGGTGAGTAACCCTCCATGACTACAAGCCGATAGGACGCCAACGAATGTGATCAGGCTTATACTTCATATTCTTCATTTGCTCGAAAAGGATAAGAGCCTTCTCAGCGAGTCCATGGGCAGCACAAGCAACAATCATGGAATTCCAAGACACCAAATCTCTTTCTTGCATGTCATCGAAGAGATGTGTAGCCTCATTAATACTCCCACATTTTGCATACACATCTATAAATGCATTACCAATAATTGCACTAAGTCAAATCCGCTTTTGCTCAACATAGTAGAAATGAATCCATCGGCCCAAATCCAAGCAACCCAATTGAGAACAAGCCGATAGCACGCACACCAAAGTACTCTCTACAGGAACCACTCTTGCTTTCTCCATACGATGAAAAAGCTCTGGAGCTTCCTTCAGTTGGTTGTTTTGAGAATAACCTGCAATCATCACATTCCACGACACCACATTTCTCGAAGGCATTTCATCAAAATAATTTCTTGCCAAATCCAACTCCCCATTTTTGGCAAAACCATTGATCATACTAGTCCATGTGAAAACATCCCTAGTTTCCATCTTCTCAAAAATCTCTCTAGCAGTGATCAAACAACCACATTTTACGTACATATCCAACATTGCATTCTGCAAGTTCAAACTATAATTCACCCTTTTCATTTCAACAAATTCATGAATAGACTTTCCCAAATTTAGATCACCCTTCTGCGAGCATGCAGAAAGCACCGCAATCATCGTAACCTCGTTAGGCTCAACACTGCTAGACACCATCAAATCAAAAACTTTCAAACCCTCATCAGCCATACTATTCTAAACATAGCCATCGATCATCGCAGTCCAAGAAACAACATCCCTCACAGACATTTCATCAAACACCTGGCGTGCAAAACTCAAACACCCACAAATATCATAAAAATGAACAAACCCATTTTCAACAAGCAAATCGCAAGCAAAACCCAATTTCCAAACCAACCCATGCACCAAACCCCCCACTCCAACCGCTCCCAACATCTCACATGCCTTCAAAGCAAACACAAAACTCCTACTGTCCATTTCAACACCTTCTTCAACCATTTTCCGAAAAAAAGACAAACCCATTACGGGATTTTGATTCTTAGAGTACCCTCTTATCATTGCATTCCATATATAAGTATTGGGAACTGTAATTTGTGTGAAGAGTGCGTGTGCATGGTGTATACTGCCAGCGTCTGATAGAGCGCAGAAGGATATGATACGGCTGATGGGAAAGAGGTGAAAAATGAGGCCGGTTCGCGTCATGTGGGCTTGGACTTGTTTCAAATGTGACATGCAGTTGCAGGATTCCATGATTAGTAGAGTCGGGTTGGTGATGATGAAGCGTTGAATTCCAACTGGGGTTTTGGGAGGAGAGTGAAGTGAATGGTTTGGGGGCTTGGAGTAGGGTTTTCGAGGGTGTAGGATTGAGATTAAAGAGGAGCTGGATTGAGTGATGGGAAGGGTGGATTTGTGAAAGAGGAGAGAAAGGAAGTTTCATGGAAGGTTTGAATTCTGAGATTTGGCGGGTGCTTGTGTAATTTGTGGTTTCGGTCTCGCTAAGCAACGGTAGGTCGAGTTGGAGTAATCATGTATTTAGAGCCCGTTTGGAATCGGTTCACGGAATCAAATTTTAGCGTCGGTTTGAAATTGATCGTTGAAAACAAGTATTTAAGTTAAATTATAATCACTTTTCAAAATTAACTTTAAGTCTTTTTTTTAACAAAATAATCTTAAGTTATGATTAGTGCATGGATAAAGTGTACTAAAATCAATAGAAATGTGACAAAATGTCGAAAAAGTTTCATTGGTCAACTTTTAATTAAAGATGCTATATATCTTTGCAACTAGCAGGGATACTTTAATATCTTACTTGGTCAAACTTGGTTTTAAAAAAGGTGATCAATTTATAATTCTTATTTTCTTAAATTATGATTTAATTAAGTTGTAAAGTGCAAAGTGATGATAGTGATAATCGCACGAGAGTCCCAACTTATCATACGATTCTTGATAACAAGGCAAATAAAAAGTGCCTTACCATAAAGTTTTACTTTGTCGAGAAAAATTATGTTGTTGAAAGATACCAAACGGAATTAGGGCTCCAAGACGTCAATGAAGTTACCAATATAGCAAGCAGCCTGAAAATGTACTCTCCGAGGGCAAGAGCATTAAGTAGCTTAAAAGGATTTAGTAAAACAATATTGAAATCATGACAAATGTGTAACTCCGATTAACTTAATTAATTTGGTTATGTCACCCACTTAAAGATTTCCTTAGCATAAAACTCAAAGTAACTCTAATTTGACTTAAACTAGAACATTATAGGTGGACCAACTTCTGTCAATCACATATATTTTAGTTTATAAATCTTCTTTTAATTGAGGAATTGCTTGATTGCAGTGTGTGTTTGTGTGCGGATATATTTCTTTTGTCTTCTTCTGTTTTTAATCGCAAAACAAGAGTTGATGATGAAGCATGACCGTAAGATTACTAGCTTCAAACATAATCCCAACCCTTCAATTTGCACAGCCCCTATTACCACATATATTTCTACATTTGTCAATCTCCAATTGGTTGTCAGCTAAAATCATTTATGAGGTGTCAACTCATAGTCCAATGTTATTTCTGGATCCAACTGAAATCAATAAGATAGTTATTGTCCAAAATTTATAAGCGTCAGACAGGATCATCTGTTTTATTACAAACGTCTGTGCAGTAACAGTAAAAAAATAACAAAGTGGGCAGTTTCTGTAATACCAAAGAAAAAAACAAAATATCCATTAAAAAAACAATGGGATTGGTATCTTAAAGAACATGAGGTCAAAATGGTTGGTAAATGAAAATTAGGGTCTTTACTGAGAATGTGATACATATGAATCCCAAGAAAAACCAAAAACATTTTTAGTAGTCTAATTCGTACTATTTGAGGAAGAAGTGAGTGATATGTTTATGAGTGTACGAGTAGATATTACATGATCTCAGATAATTGGTTTGATCATTTAAACAGTTGGATTGGAGGAGCGAATACCATCAAAGCAAGGTCCAGGGAAAGCAAAAATATGTTGTATACTATACCAACTACCTTAGATGATAGGGATTACTCATCCCGAATTACCAAGTATGTTCTACCGATCGTAGACCCTTATGTTACTTTATGTGGTGTACACCGAGGAAGCTAGTAACCTCACAATATGAAATATTCATGAGGTACACCAGTTGTGAATATCAAGTGGTGAACAATCTCGCCTAAACAACTGAAGACTAACGCCCTATTTATTTAAGTTTCTTTCCATTCACGTTTTTGAAATTATGTTAATTGAATTTCATATTTCAAGCATTTAAATGTCAAAAACAAGTAAAATGAATTCCAATAATACATTCAAAAGGTGTCGGTTAAAGTGTTTTTGGTTTGCGAAAAAAAGAATTTGAAAGCACAAGCAAATATAATTCAAATACGTAAGCAATGAAAATAGTATTTTGAAACATGGTGCAAGTTAACAGAACCTTTTAGACTGCTGGCCAACAACCAATGCTCTTACTCTCGGGTCCTCTTTGAAATCCATTCCGTTTTCTATATTTTTTTTCCGGTTCCGTAAACTAGAAAAAAAAAAAAAAACAAGTTTCACATACAGTTTTTAAAACTTCCATTTTAGAGTTTTATTTTGTGACCCCCCCCCCCCCCCCCCCCCCACCGCTAGTCGCCGGTCACCGTACACCCCACCACAAAAAAAAAAACTCAAAATAAAAACTGAATAATCAAACAAAAAAAAAAAAAAAAACTCAAAATTGAATAATCAAACACCTACCTGTTTTTGTAAAAAATTAAAAACTTAACTGATTTTTATTTTTTTGAAAACAAAAAAGACCTAAACTAAAAGTAATTTCAAACAAACCCTCACTCATCGCTTTAACCATCTTACTACTCAACGTGTCATGTTTAGCACTTTGGCCTTCTTACTACCCAGTTTGTGTACCCAGTTTGAGTCAGGCTTGCCACCAACACTTTTGCTCTCGCTCCCACACCAAGGTGATCGAGGCTCTTGATCCATACACAATTTTTTCCTCAGTACTGCCCGAGTCTTAGACAATCTGAGTCTTAATACCCCAACAGCCAATCACAAAGTTCAATTGCCAGCATAATCTAAAAGGTGCCTTTGCAGACGCCGAATCTGAACATCGCCGGCACGTGCACACGCACATAGAGAGCTCTCGGACTTCGTAGGATTACGAAAGGATAAGTGACCTTCGTTGATTGGAAACACGACAAAATGCAAAAAAAATGGCCTAATTACTCAACATGTATTAGCCAAGAATGTACACTGCCCTCACAATTTCTTACCAGAAATGAAAGAAACAGAGAGATATATAGATTTACAAAACTATGATAAGAGCAAAAGAGCACGAGTCTTATAGCATCCTACCCTCTATGACTTTACCTAGATGGGGTTTCTGATGGCTGACTATTCAAGGCGGAATTTGAGGGGACAGAAGGTAAAGCTCCATTATCTTGCGAAGCTGAGCTACCCCACTTTGGTTCTGCATCGGATGGCTCGATAACATGAACTGCACCGTCGCTCATCCCAAGAGAGAATTGGTTAGGATCCGATGGATGCGGGGCGATCACCACAGGGAAGGCAGTGCCATTGCTGCTGCAGAATTGAAGTCATAGTGGAATTTCTTAGAACCCAGCTGTAACTAACATCATCTAAAATAATTGGGCCTAAGAGTTCAATGTACGTGGCAACTTTGAACATTCCAGTTATAAATACAGAGATGCAACTTTTGTTCAGCTCATGATACCTGGCAATCGATGAAGATATGTAAGCAGAGGGTGCTATCCGACAACGAAGCCTCAAACTATCCGCATCAAATATTCCGATGGCACCATCACAGAATCCAGTAAATAACATGAGACCGTCACATGAGTATATTGCACTTGAAATAGCCGCGGAGAGTGAATCTCTGGGGGACCACTGCAACAGGGTTTATTGGTTACCTCATTTGAGTTAAAATTTTCTATTTAGAAAACAAGAAAGGCAAGTACGGATATCAAAGTCCTAACATGACGCTATCATGCCTTGTGTAGTTATGAAAACAAAAACAACCCATGTCAGAAGGGGAAGAAGGGGAAAAAAAACATGCACGTGTAAAAACTCATAACTTGTAAATTTGATACTATGCTCACCCAAAGACGAACTCACAGATTACTTCAATTAATTTTGGAATGTGAAAAGCAGTGGCATCTATGAACAAAGAATCTACACAGCTTTGTGGAGAAGAATGTAATTTATAGATTCCGCGTAGCTGTATCACCTCATGGGTTTCACAGAAGCGAATAATACAAGAGTTCTGTAAGTTTCCACTGTACAAGAATTCTTAGCATTTCATATCAAAATCCATGTCCATTCAAGTGACTGTATGCCACCATTCTATACCTCCAGGTCCCAGTGGAGAAACCTTACTGTTAGTCGTAATGACCGAGAAAAAGAGATGCAAAAACAAAGTCATATCCTGATATATAAACGTAAGATTGATCAAACAAAAGGGATCAGGAAATGATGATCAAGCTGAAAAGAGCTGTAGAAATGGTCACACGACAAAATCAACTTTAAGATATCTCAACATCAAGACTATTTACTGATCCCAGTTTACAGATGCAATAATGACATCACTGTCATCACGATTAACTAGTAGGTCTTTCTTCGAAATTTTAAAGACCCCTATTATAGCCCCCACCTTCTGCTTTAGAGGAATTACACAAAGAGACCTTACCTCCCTACTACTACAGCCAGAAATACCACGCGAGAATAAGCCCAAGACTAAATCTTTGACAGAAAAACCCAAACAAGTAAGCCCCCTCCCCCAAGAGAAATCATGTTGAACACTAGTAGCATCAACATACTGACAGCAGAATAATACACCAGGGACTCGTAACAGTATTGGTTCGTAAAGTGTAAACCAGAAGCATATACAAAACAATTGAAACTGGTCAGTCAGTAGGATGACAGAAGACAAAACCAAACGAGTCGGAATAGCATAATTCAGTTAGAAATCACACAATTGCAAGACAGTTATTTTCCAGAACTAGGACATCTCAGTAGTTTACAAACGAGAGACCAATTTATATTCACAGTGCTCCACCATAAGAAGTAAGAAGCAGAGGTGTTACCAGTCGCACGCATTCAAGTTGGCTATCATAGATAGCAATTTGGCTTTCATGTACCACAAGTAGATGGGATCGGTCATTATGAAATTGGACTTTGGTTTCTCCAACCAGAGGAGATGATTGACCAGGTGGTGCTTGTATGGGCCTTGATTTCCTCTTCTCCCATCCATCAATGTTCCAGACACATAGCTGCAATCCAAAATATGCATCAAGATTTCAGTACTACAGATTATACTCATGCGAATTATACGGAAAACGGTAAGCATTTGTCAGTTCTTTCTCTTAACAAATAGGCTGTTTATCTCAATGGCGAAAGGAAGACTTCAGGTGAAAGGTTAACTTGTATGCACAGGAAAGATTAATAAAAAAAAATTCTATCTTTTCCAGCACTTGCCTGTGCATCAGCTCCAGAAGATACCAGTACATTCAATGTCTGCGAAAATGCAAGCCCTGTGATCTGCTTTTGGTGACCCTCAAGTTTGATTTTAACCTATCATAGCGGTTAAAGAGGAAAAGAAAAGTAAATTTAAAAGGTGCATAAAGTCTGAACAAAAACAGAAACAGAATCTAGGGGAAGTGCAGCGATTCAAAAGTGTCACAAGAAAGGAGCAAGACAAGAATTGACCAGAACAGACGTATGCTCTTCAGTTTTGCAAATAATATCACCAAATAAAAAAAAGAAGCATATTCCAAAGCAAGTGTCGTCGTTGTATACTGCCTTCAAAATATTACGATCTTTAATCACCTAAATTTTAGCTTCAACTGCTTAGAGAAAACCGCAAAAAACATTGCTTAGGAGAGCTAATGTTCTACCAACCACAAAATTTCAGATATTTTGACAGATGAAAGTGGCCGACAAATTCCGTTTCCCAAACTGAAACATAAGTGGATAGCTAACTGGATAACCGAAACTTTGAGTCTACATATAAAATTTAGTTTTCGGGGGGAAAAAATAGGTTAAAAAGATTATTCATCAGTACATTAAAAGGAGAGAAAAAAAAAAAAAGGATGTTGTGCAGCTATCACAGATTTCTAAGCGTATGTACTGGAAGACAGGAGAGGAATGGAGAAGAATAACTAACCACGAGTCATATTCTTCTCAACCCACAACACCCTCCTTCTTGGCTGCTAATATATCAATTACAGGAAAGATCTAGCTCCCAGATCCAGGGATCTGCTTGCATTTATGTACCCCCAATCAAAACTAGGTAGCAATTCTTAATTCCTTAATTCCTCGATGGATCCTTTACTGCTTATTTAGCCGCCTTCTTTTTTCTATCAAACAGCCCTATCATTTCTTTAATACAAGAAGACAATCCCATCACGAGATCCCTTGACCTTGATTACTATTTTCGCTCTTTGGTACTATAGTTGAAACAGAATTCAAGCTCTTATTTTGTTGATCCTAGGGTTGCATTTTTGGTAACACTTTCTAGTAACTGCTATACCTAGAGACGTGCCGTCGAGTGCAGATAGATGTAGCCTTCAAATGTTTTCAACTATACATGCGCAGATAGTTTGACTTGATGTTTTCAACTGTTCATATGTCTCCAAACTTGTTCGCTACATCATTTAGATGTTTCCAATTCTCTAAGAGACCATACTGACACGTTGAAACGAACTGCCATTATTCAAAATTCACCAATTGCATGAAGAACACAATTGTATAAGGAGACAATAGATATTTAACAAAATCACTAACTAGGATCGACATAAGCAACATTTAGTTTTCGTCCTCGAAAAATGCAGGACAGGGCGGCTATGCACGTGCACAAGGATAAATTACCTCATCAACCCTAACATTGTATATCTGAATAGAAGAATCCTCCATTCCTATTGCAATTATATTGTTGTCTTGAGGATGGAATGCCAAATAGGTGGCTGCAGGAGGTGGGGGCATGAAAGTTGTCATGACCTGGACAGAGATCAGTGCAGTTTAGTTGCTTGAAACATCGTATAAGATAAAGAGTCACAAACATCAAGGCCAAGTTTGAATAATATTTTAACTTTGTTCACTGTTGCATTTTCAATCATGTTAAGCGAGTATTTCCAGAAATGTGAAAAAGTTTCTTGTTTACAAACCTTTTTGAAAAATAAGATGCAGAGAGCCATTTCCGAAAATATGAACCTACGCAATGTGTTATCTTCCAAAGCTAAAAAGGTGGATATATTTGCGAGGAGCTGCTAAAGAAAAATTTTGGTGGATATGAAAACAGGAGTTCGGAGATGGTAACACAAGCCATAGTTCCAAACACGCAAAAGTGAACTGCAGGAAAAGGGGTATCCAAATGTAGCCCAATTAATCCGGAAAAGCGTGCACAAAGGGATGACAAACTTCACGGGATTGAGCATATAATAGCAACCTACCTTAAAAGTCATCATGTTGAATAAGGAGACCTTTCCACCTGAGGCAGACATGACATATGAATCATTTTTGGATAGAGCAATGCATGCGGCTGATTCTTCTGCTGGTTTAGTATCACTTAAGTCATTAGACATGAGAGCCCCATTTGTAGGTTGCCACAATTGTGGTACGATAGATGCAGTAGACTGAACAAGGAGAAAGTGATCAGAAGCAAGGAAACATGAACTCAATTCAAAGATGAGGTGAAACATAACGGAAAATGTATCCAACCTTCCCAGATGGATTGCGTTCACTGCGTTGCCATTTCCAGAGCTTATGAACAGCATTGGAAGCAAGGGCCAGCAAGGCTAACCCAGAATTTGTATAGAGCAGTCGCACAACCTGTGATTAATGTGAAGTCACTGTGTCTAGTATGTAAGCTGAAACTTCTTATTTCATTCTTTTTCTAATTCGATGAGGAAGATTTGTTTTGTCATCAAAATCAAAACCTGCTCACACGCAAAACTGGCCTATAAAGTATCAAAAGACCCAAGATTTTTCTAGAACATACCTTGCTAGCTGTCAAAGGGTCAGGCAACCGTAGAGCCTTTAGCTGAGCAGAGTTAATAATCTCAGGCAGCTTCCAGCTTTTAAATTTGTCAACGTTATCTAAAACCCTTGGTTTTATATCACCAACTTTGATGCTGTCTACAGTAGCCTGGAGCAATGAGCAGTATGAAGCTAACTGTTTCTTGTGATAGTATAGAAAACTAACTAGAAATACGAGTAAACTGTTATGCAAGGAATTGAAATATTTACATGATTGCCTATCGATAATGGGGTTGGGATTCTATCAGAACGTTCTAGCACTGGAGGTACAGAGGCCGTAGCATTAGCAATAGAGCCTAGTGCACCAGCAAGAGGCTGAAAAAGGATATGGCAAAGAAGACGATCAAAAGCAAATTCAAAACTATAAACTAAAAAGGCCAAAATCATGAAAGTAAGCCAACATAAATTACTTTTGCTTCAGAAAGGCCTCGAGAAACCTCAAATCCTCTGCTTTCCAGCATCCTTAGCATGCGCTGCCCGTCAGTATTTACCAAGATCTTGATTCCATTGTCAGCTGTGGTCACAGCGAGTAATGACCCTTCTTTGTTGAATCTAAGTCTAGGGCTTGCCTGCAAGAAAACAATGTGCATTGTCATTCAATAGTGATGTATTGTTCAACTCAAATGCCAGGTATCATAGAGAAGGCTTCTGCATACTAACAGGCAAGCCACCATCAGCATCAACAACAGTTAGAATGTTTATGTTGTCCATATCCCAGAACTTTATCTGAAATTCATCACCAGCAGCTAAGAAGCGATTTCTTGTCGTGTCAAACTGCACAACACCCAACGAGCGCTTCCTAAATCCAGAATACGTCCTTTTAATAGCTCCTTCACTCTCATTCCACTCAACCAGGTGGGATTCACCTTCTTTGCTTGTTCCACAGGAAAAGAGTCTGAAAGAAGGGGAAAAAAAAAGGAAGAAACACGTCAAGTTCTCAGAAACATGATAGCATAAGTAAGAAGCAAGGATGAGAAGATACAAATTCGACATGACTGTAGCAAGGAGAACTCACTTTGTAAGTCTCTAAAAGATACTTTATCCTTTCACTCCGTAAATGACAGTATAATTGTTATGCAAGATTGATTATTAGCACCTAAAAGAACCTTCACGACTACTATAACAACTTTTTTGCTGTGCAAGCACTCTAAATGAAGAAGAACCTAAAATTAATTAATCCATTAAAAAGTTTTCACGTGCCAAACAACTTTTGGTGCACCAAGATTTGTTATTATCAACTAGATGCACAACCCCGTATTTCATCTAGAGAATCTCATAATTGTTCTAGAGCAACTAGAGATAGAAACCTTAACCGCGACAAATTTGGTTTATAAATCATAGACTCAGGTCCCAGTTGAACCTGAATAATGACCAAAGGAGTAACTATCTTACTAAGAAGTTGGTTCTCATTCAGTGATTTACAGAACATTAAGCGTTCTTTCTTCCTCTGTCATTCAGCTACTCAGTCACTGCTGTCTGTTAAAACTCCTGAATCCAATCCCACTTTATCTGTCCACTTGATTTTTTTGCTCATTTTTTAAGCCCTCTATCTATCGTGGAAGTGCAGTGGCTTGAATATCCAAAAAAAGTAACGTAATTCCACATCTATCTAATATTCAGAATCTAATAATCAGCACTGGCATTTATCGCAGACCTGGTTCCATCAGCGCTATATGCCATCGTTGTGCACCATAGTCCAGGGGCATCATAATCCACCCGAGATCCCAAGCAATCATAAAGCCATGCTTTAATTTTCCCATCAATCGCAGTGGAGAAAATGAACTGCAAATAAAGGATAACAGGGTTGATTATATAGATCGACCGAAGTGTCGGACATGACTATTTGAACCTTTCTTACCCCACTGTTAGGCTGAGCCTCCAAATTTCATCCAGAATCCAGCAAAGCAACAGAACAAGGAGCATAAAGCAATCAATTCACTTGATTATATTTACCTGAATATTCTCTTTATAGTGTGGGCAGACAGAATATACGGGAGCTTCATGTCCCTCGAATATGTATAGCCTGCGTCCAGCAACAGCATCCCATACCTATCACAAGAAATGAGTGATAACTGATAATGTAGAACCATTTCAAGCCTATATATGTATACCAAGCGTATTACTTAGTATGTTTTGCAATTAAACTAACTCATGTGCAGAAAGTTGATACCTTAATCGTCTTGTCATCACCACAAGTGACAATGCACAGTTGCTTATTAGGATGTGCAAAGGCAATATCATTTACACCGCCAATATGAGCGTCCATCTGAAGAATGGAAGGAGTCGTTAATTGCCAGCACTGGACTTAGCACTGGAGTTAGAACATACAAAACATGATGTCCGTGTATCTTACTTCGAGGTGCTGTCTCAGTTCTACTGCTGGGTTGTATGTATATATTTGAACAATGTGCTTTGAAAAAGCAACACCTACAAAGTTAAAAAAAGTTTAAGAAACAGCGAAAAAAATATTAACAGAAAAAAATAAAAAAAACTGAATTGACACAATTTCAGATGATTAATTGTACCAAGTATAGATCCGTCAGGGCCCCATATGCATCGGTTAACAGATATGGTGACGTCTTTCACCAAAGTTGTCTGGACATCAAAACAATCAAGAATTTTGGCTAAGTTATCGGCAGGATATTGCATGTACTTAATTTCTAGAGGAAGAATGCAGACAATGAAATCTTACCTGCAATGGCATCGAACAAGCTGAAATATCCCAAACCTTGAAGGTTTTATGCACTAACCTTTCTCGAGATCCAACTTCCCAAATGCTAATATCACCAACATTTGTTCCAACTACAAGGCAATAGCCAATAAATCAATTAACTTCTGGCGCCTTTACTGAGTTGCCAACACAAATTTATTCCTTTTAGGGTTCAGCTCAGGCAAGATCCTATTATTCATTCACCATTGGAGAACTCTGAAAATGTACGAACGGGCATATGAAAGATCTACCTAAAAGAACTGTTTGTTGCTGTGGATGGAAATCCATGCTCATGACGTTGGACCCTTGGTTAAGGAGCCGCGTAACAGTTTTTGGTAGGTCATCTGGTGAGTAAACGTTGGGCTGATGCGTCGAACCGGAAAAGGACACCTGCCCAGTATTTTTATAGCATGTCAACATGAAGCTCATACATAGTAAAGCACCCAAACCAGATCGTCAAACAGAAATACTAAACAACCAGCAAGAGTATGTTTTCTTTTCAACATGATATGCTTTCTTTTTATCCAAACCTCGTCAGATTGGCCAGAACGTATTCGTTTCATCAAATGCTCCGAATCAGCCATTTGATAATCCAGCCCAGGACCGCCTGGTTGTGATCTAGGGTGCTTTAGGAATGCGGCTGCAAACATCAGGGCAGACATAAGAATTGGAATGGCCTGATCAAGCCATGATGTGCTGCTGTGAAAGACCCGAATTTATGTTAATGACAGGAAACAAGACCTGCTCCAGGCTGCACAAGACCAGGGGGGGCAGCTGCAACAGCAGCATGTGGTATGGCAGGGTTAGCACTAGACATCCACCCTGCAATCGCGCTGGCAGAAGGAGAGACAACTGGCTGGAATGGCTGCAAGAGAATGTCTACGTTACGTAATATGTCGACCATAATAATGTTATGCTTCGCAGGCAAGAATATGAAACAATACTTACACTGTGGGCTCCAATGGGAGGAAAAACCCCAGCTTTGGGAACAGGTCCAGTAAGAGGGCCATTAGTGGGTGGAGGAGCACGAGCTCCATTGTTAGAGGCACAAGTATGATCAATAAAAAGTGTTTTGATATCAGGGTTTGGCCGTGGATTCTTGCAAAGTTGATGCTGCCAATTAAGACTGAAAACCCCAACAAATAAAATTGACAACAACATTTAAAGTAATAGCAGCACGAAAAATGCATAGTATATGAAGCATGACACGACATTTAAAGTTCATAGAAACAATTAGCTAAACAAATTGACAGCAATGTGATGATAATAATGAAAACCAAAAAAATCAGTAATTGTAAGAATTAAAAAGAAAGAGCAAAAGGAATGGCATGCCACTTTTGAAAACCAAGAAAACAACGCATAACAATAAGTAATGGCTTTATGACCTTTGATTTATCAACGTCCGCAATCGTGAAGCTTTAAATCCTGGAAATGTAAGCTTGTCACGGAACAATGGATTTGCCTCTATAAGCTTTTTAAGTTCAACCAGCATAATAGTTCTTGCAGATTTGGTGTCCCCATACTTGGAAAGCTGCTCATTCTGCCTATTGACACATAAAAAGAAAGAGTTCAAAATTTCTAAATTGAAGCTATCAGCTTAATGCTGTGCAAGAAATAACAATAACTGCACATCAAGAGGAAGAAAAGGATTTCGTTTCGTGAAGATGAAAATCTTAACAGTACCTAAAATTGTCAAGAGTAAGTAGCTGGGTGATCTCCTTGAAAAGTTCTTCATTAAAGGATGCAAACACCTTGAGATCCTTCACAAGAACCTCAACAGCTTTTGCTCGGTCCTGCCTGAGAAATAAAATGAACAAAATTAACGACAAACTACTAGAATACAAATTTCTGGACAAGGATGATCACATATGAATCTACAAGACTCACTTATCAAGAGCTTCCAGATACTTCTGTTTTCTTATTTCAAAGAAAATCTTCATCGAGTAACGATTGTCCTCAACCTTTGTGAACCCGCATAGATAGCGTTCAACTTCATCCCATTCACCTGCCTGAACTTGATCCTCAAAGTATTTCATGTTGAAGAAAAATCCAGACTCTTGTTCCAACCTAAATACATGACATTATACAGACAAAGCAAGGTGTTGAAGAATCGTCATCCATTTGGTTTCCCGGGTAATGAACTTTACTTTCTCGAGCACCACGTGATATGAGGACATATCTTGACATTGTCTTCTAAGCAACTAAAAGAAAGTATGTGTGGAAACTATAATATTGAAGAATACAAACAACTTACTTATGGACTGTCTCCTTGAACTTTTCCTCATCCAAGAACTGCAGGATTAGGAAAACTAGTTCCCTGCTCAAGGAAGACATGGTTCCTGTTCCTGGTATCCCCAAATACTCCAGCGCAAAAGTCCAGTATAAACCCAATAAAATACAATGTAGGATGAAACCCAGAAACCCAACTATGAAGCACTTGACCCTGCTCTTCTCTGGAACAATATCCTCTTCTGATTGAACCGCATATGCAATTAGCCAACCCCTCAGCTTCCAAAATATGCAGTCAATAAACCAACATAAGAATTTTCCAACTCACTTTAATCCAAAACCCTACCAGAAAATTAAAAAACGCCAATTAGTCTTACCATGAGATCAAAACGCAAATAAACACCAAAATGTAACAAAGAATAATAGAATGTCACAACATTTCATTGACTAGCGTAGTATAAGCAACGTCAGTAAATCAATTCGCTTTCAACTTAACCCATCCAAAACCCTAGGAATATCAGACCAACATTAAAGTTCCTAACACCTATATGAATGCCACAATGAATCACGAAGATGGGACTCGCAACATTTGACTCCTCGAACTAACCCACTTTCCTTCTTGCAAATTGAAAACACACGCAAAAAACCTCTCTGCTTTCACGTGTAACATCACACACCAAAATCAGGACAACCCCTATCCTTAATTTCCCAATAGGTCCAAACAATGCAGTTAACACGTACAAATCAACATTTCTGACTCCTAAAAATCAACCCATTTCCCTTCTCCATCCAAACACACAACAAAACCCATCTGGTTTGTCATTTGATACCGAAACACCAAAATCAGGACAGCCCACTTCCCTAATTTCCAAACAAGTCCTACAACACAATTTGAAAACACCCAACGACACTAAAGAACAAGAACCACCTTATCAAGTCAATCTTGCAAAAACGTACACATAAAACCCCAAAATGGGTACATAAATTTGTCTCGAAACTCAACACTTGGGGAAATGGGAATGATGACCCACTACAGATCTAAGTACATGCACAAGAAAAGCAATCTTGGAAGCAAATGAAGACGGAAAAAGAAAACAACAAGGCAAAGCGGCCATACTTGTGTAGCAGCAGAAGGTACGAAGCTAGGGTTTTGAGAGAGAGCGCGCTTTTTGCTCTGCAAGAAATACTGCTAACCCACAGCACATCACATACCTTCTTTGTACTCTCTCTCTCCTCTCCCCCTTTTTCTCTTCACTTTCTCTCTCTAAATATATAGCACCCTGTATATATAGGTGGCTGGCTGTGTTGAACATCCCTCTCTCAATTCTGCCACTACTACAGTACCGTCTTAATTAGAGTGGGTGGTGATAAAATCATGCGCCTGTGAGGCAAAGTGGTGCATGAAGTGTGTCATCTTTGGATGCGTGTTGAGTTACTATTGGAGGGTTGGGTTGAGTTCAGTGACCTTGAGGGGGAGGTTGTAGGTTTCTGTCATGTGCACCTTTGTTAATCATTATTTAAACTAGGTAAGGGGATTTTGGCTTTTCTTAACTTTTTCTTGCTTTTGGCACCTTCCCACCCTTTTCCTAATTTTAACACATTCTCATATATTGAAAATAATTTGAGCTCATATCAACTTATCCCATACTGTTTTGAGTAATAAGTTTAATGTTAGAGTGAGAATATATTAGCTTTGAAAAATAAAAGAATCGGTAAATTACAAAGAGCGAGTTTTGTTTTGTGTTCGAAAGTGTCGAGGGATAAATTATCAGCGAAACGCGACGCGCGTTACATAAACTGATTTTGATTTTAGACGCATGATGGCATGTCATCTTTTTGTATCAAGATAAATTATGTTTTCTTTCAAAATGGGAATGAAACGCCAGTAGCCAAGATGGTGCTACTTGTGGTGGTGAGAATAAAGTCAGTCACGTTTAGAATATTTATGAGTCGTTTAAAGAAGGTGATTGAGTCAAAGTAGAATGCATTATAATGTCTTTGCTGATACTTGATGAAATACACGCATTACTAAGGAAGCTGAAGAACAATGAGTATTATATCTAAGTAGGAAGGGGGGGACACATATCCGCTTGAGTTACTCTAGAGGTTTATCTGCTTGATTAAACGTGAAACTTGCCTCGATTCGATAGATATTATTGCAAAAAGCAAAACAATTTTTTGCGTTATCTCACCTTTTGTCTGGATCACGAACTCATACCAATGAACTCCAAAAATGATGTATCGTGTTTCTCTACTTAAGAATTACTCAATAGATGGCAACTACAGGATTACCTAGTAGCTATTTGTCTAAACTTTACAAGTCTGATCATTCATCAATAATAAGGAGTGATAATATAACTTTTTGCCTTCTTGCAATACATTGATTTTTTTTCTCCTTCATAAGAAGATTCGTATTTGCCATATATCTCACATGTGTGGAGCTATTACTAGTCTGCTACTAGTGAAAGGTTGTCAAACTAAGTATCTTTTTTTTTTCTTTTTTTTTTGTGATCAACACTGTAATTTATATCGTCTACTGGTATGAAAATTGGAATCAACAACCTTGCATTTATCCTTCGAGGCTTCTGCAGTTTCCCTTGCCCGTTGGAGTTAAACTAGTTATATGTTGAAGCTTGACACCACGACAACAACGGTTGGCTTTAGGACGTGATACACAAACTTCGTTATCGAGCCCGAAATAAATTAACATGACCTAATAACAGTAACTTTAGTAATAGTAACTGATCGAATATTTATTAGCCGTAGTTAGATGATATCGCTTGCTAACTTGCGTTTATCGCAGTAATCCACCTCCTTATAGGATAAACTCTAAAAAAATTGACCGATTAGGCTTGGGACATACTTTAAATGACAGGGACTGCATACGGCTTAGGTACATCAAAAGGGGCAAAAGTCTTTGTCTTTTCTAACAGATATGGAGGGCGTTTTCATCCTCAAAATAGAAAACGAAATGTTAGGAGATTATGGGGCAAGGCAGTAAGACCCACTATATTATGTCCAAACACTTGAGCCATGTTTAGATAGCCTTATTATTGTTTTGATCTATTTCAAAAATGTGAGAAAGATGCATTTTTATAAAAATCTGTATCCTTGGAATACCATTAAAAAAAACGATCAGAAAAAATAATTTGATAAACAACAGCGTAAAAATATGAAAATACCCTTGTTGTTTGGATGAGGGTTTTTTTTTGGGCCATAGTTGCAAGTCCTGAACCAACACCTATGGGTGAATAGACATCAAAATTAGGTGTTTGAAATTATAACTGCAATTGAGACGGCAAAAGCTAGCATTTTCCGAATCCTTGATTGAGAAAACGATTATAAGCAGTAACCAATTGAATAAACAATAATTAAAAAAAATTGCCTATTAATGAAATTATAAAAGGATGCGTAAACCACCAAATCAATGTGCTTCTGCGGTTCGATCATTCGCGCCCAGTGCTTCAGTCAAGCCCGGAGACCCCAAACTTCACTGGAATGGTCATGCTTAAAGGTGCACCAACAAATCCTTACAGCTGTGAAAATTTCAACTACAGTGCATGCCGCTCCGTTTGCATCACTCGGCAGTCGACGCAAAGTTAACATAACTCTCGATGGATACTTAAAAGTTACAATAAGGATGTGATGGATATGACAATTGATCGCCTCTAGGTTGCATCTGCCAACAATAACAAAGGATCTCTCAAGACATTTATATACGAGTGTTCAACAAGTGATCGAGAAGTATTTTTCAATTGATAGCTCTAAAGTTTGATCTCATAATAATCTTCTTCAATCATTGGAGGCTTTAACGTTCTGCACTCAAAAACAAAATCACAGAACGTTCACCACCAGAGCAAAACGTTCACACATACACCCTTAGCAAACATGCACTCAAAAACAAAATCACCACCAGAGCAAAACGTTCTGCTGTGTGTTTCGATCATCCATGCATTAGAAGCTGTCAACACATTATAGAACCAATAGCTGGGAAAGTAAACCACAGAACCAATTCTGGCTACTGATTATCGCCAAAATCGGATTTAGATTTTGATCCAATATTTCAATGAAACATGAAAATAAGCTTCGGGCATCTTTGAATACAGTTCAGACCCATACACTAAAGGAGTATGTTTATGTTCAGGAAGAAGGGAATCCAGTCCCACCAATACCCTAATGTGGATACCACTGTCGTCTTTTTGTGAATAAGCCATCATCCATCCAAGTGCAGTAAATTAATTTGACATTCCTTTCATACATGTAGAATTCATACTTACGAAGAGGCTATAATATAAGAAGCTGAGACAACAGGAGAGTTTACCCTAACTACCGAGGTACCGTTTCTGTTATGGAGACAAAGTTTACTGAAAATTCGTTTGATTCGCCTTCTTTTGAAGTTGACTCAAGCTCCTTTCTTCCAGTGAAAAATGCAGGGTGTTTTGGAGCAGGTAAAGGCATGTTGTCATGACTAAGCATAGAAATAATTTCCGACATGGTCGGTCTATCTGTTGCACTTTCTTGTACACACAAAAGTCCAACATGGATTGTTCTCAACACTTGGTTTGCCACACATGAATCCCCTAGTGCCGGATCTTGCAACTTCAATGCATTCCCTTCTTTCCATAACTCCCATGCCTGAGTAAAATATGTCTTTATTACTTCAATTTCGTTCTCCGTTATTTTCGAGAGATTTAAATTCAGATTTAAAAGTAATAAAGATGCCTGGTGTTAGTAACTTACATATCCTATGAGATTAACTGGTCGGTCAAGATCATAAAAGCTAGTATTTCTCCTTCCGCTAACAATTTCCAGGAGTAAGACTCCAAAACTGAAAACGTCAGACTTTATGGAGAAATTTCCTTCCATCGCATACTCCGGGGACATGTAGCCACTGCAACAACATGAAGAAAGCTTTCCTTAGAATTCTTAGAAACAAGTTGCTTCGAAATCAGTACAAGTTCAACTATTATAGGCAGAGGGGAGAGTTTTACTAACTATGTTCCAACAACCCTTTTAGTCATTGCTTCCGTTTCATTTTGCTTGAAAATTCTTGCCATGCCAAAATCGGAAATCTTGGGGTTCAAATTCCCATCCAATAATATGTTACTAGCTTTCAAATCTCTATGTATGATTCGCATCCTTGAGTATCTATGAAGGTAAAGCAATCCTTGAGAAACTCCTTCAATGATGCCGAATCTTTTTCCCCAGTCTAGAAGCCCCCTTTTATTTTGGTCTGTGTCAATTGTAACAAAAAGTGGCAACAAAATGCAACATTAGTATGAAATAAAGCACAAATTATAATCAAATGTGACTCGAAGTTGCTTTAAGCAAGTAGAATCAGAGAAGCTTAGATATAACCAAATAAGAAGAAATCCAAGCTCTTGTTGGGCATGTATTCATAAATTAGCATCTTTTCGTCTTCATGAATGCAGCACCCCAGAACCCGAACAAGATTCGTGTGCTGTAGCTTGGTTATGAGTATAAGTTCATTCTTGAACTCCACAAGCCCTTGTCCTGATGTCCTTGAAAGTCTCTTGATTGCAATTTCCCTGCCATCAGGTAGTCTCCCCTGTTGTAGTAATAATATGTCATCGTTCATTGTGGGCAAAGCAAATTTAGTGAATCTTACTGGACCAAATTTACAGTTTAACTACCATGTAAACAGGTCCAAAACCACCCTCTCCAAGCTTATTTTCATTTGAGAAGTCATTTGTGGCTGCCACGATAAAGGCATGGTTAAATATCTTCAAATCATGACCGTCTCTATGGTGGCTTCCAATTTCATTTGCGTTGTTGAAGCTATCTGAAGTTGTCATCAACTGGTGTAAATACTCATCTCGCCTTTTCTTCTCGTCCCCTACTTATAATTATGTACTCATCAAATTAAACTCAATGTCAACAAAACAAACAACGAAAATAAGTACAAAAATTGTGAGCCACGTACTAGTCTTTTTCTTCCTCAGATAGTAGAAGGAGCCTCCTGACAACAGTACTAGAAATATTGCCAGACTAATGATGATCCATATCCAGTATTTGCTTCCTGAGGAGTACCAGTCATATAATTCAGCCATATATCAATGTATTAGTGCGTAAATTATGCACCATTTGCTTATATTCATAACCAAAACTAAAGATATAGGCTCATATATGCTTCCGCAGTACGTAAAAATACTCTGCACACGCCTCCTCCCATTAGAGTTACTCAGATATTGACCCAATACACCCAAAATTAGGGAGATGGAAGGATAATGCCCTTCCAGAAGCTGGAGAGCTACACTAAAACTACCACCTGGTCGGCCATTGTCATATATGCTACTTCCACGGCCAAAATGCTTGAGGTCATCTCAGCATGACAAATGACCCGTCTTTTCTACCTTAAGAAACAAATTGTTAATTGCTTTCTTGCATTAGAGTTCATGAGTTCAAACAATCTTCATTTTACGATATCTCTCATAGTTGTCACTTGTCAGCAAATAATGTAACTAGTCTGTTTTGCTGATCCACGAGTAATCTGCAAACATTCCAGTTTGGCAGTCCCAATGCGTTGCATTCCACTATGTCCCATGATAATTGTGTCTACTGGGGCATTACTTGGAAGCATTGGTGGTTCGAGAAAGCTTTAAATTTCACAGATGAAATCAACTCCTACAAAGGATCTACTTGTCTGCATGACCTTTTCCAAATTCCCTAGATCAATGATCATCACTTCTAAAAGCTGGCTCTTTTGCCTTCTTGTCTGCACGTTGCTCTGTCTGGATTTATTGCGTGCAATCTCTGAAGAATTTGCAGGTACTACAATGTGCTTTTCAAAGGCGCTCAACCATGTTCCTATCAGCATTGTAAGGTTTTTATTTGACAATTATATAAAAAATGTAATGTCAACTGCTTGCTTAATTTACTTTTGAAAGTCTGCTACTTGCTAGACTTCCTTCTACCCTTTGATTCCATAACTGATTGAAGTACTACATTACCAAGACACACAAGCTCACATGCACAAACTTGACCCACAAACCAAGATTCACAAATAAAGATACAGTAAAACTTACCGTTGGATGAATCTTGCGGAACCAGCACATATTTTGACACCGCAACACCACGCTCATTGACTCTAAACTCATTTTTTCCAGTCCACATATTGCAGCCTGCTCCGTTGCTATTACTAGCAAATCCAACACAATTGCAACTGATCCAGCACCTTTCCATGCAGTCGCTAAGACTCAGGCTTGAATTATCATCGGAAGTAATTGCAATTTGTGCAGGTTCAAAATCCCCATTTTTCTCCTCAAACTTATCGCCCTGGCTCCGGCAGACGGGCAAATCAGAATCTGTCACGCACCCATCGTTCGACTGATACCCATAACAAAACTCGAAGGGCGTAAAGTATGCAGAACTATCGCCATCCACTATTCGCCCATCTGGAGTCAATGTCCACATGGGTGTATTCCCCTTAACTGCATTGAAACTGAAGTACTTCACCTCATCACTATACACGTCACTAAGCCTGTAACGATACTGACTAAAATCAGCATTTAACATAACCATGAATTTAAAAGTTTGATTGTTCAAACTCCCACTAGTCCAATAATGCTCACTCCGGCGACGAATCGCCAATTCCTTAGACTCTGACGTCGCTTCCCAGCTCAAAGTGAACGCCCCAGAAGCCGCAATATCATAACTAAGCCAAGAAGTAAGGGTCCAATTTCGCCCACTAGTGAGGTTGTAACCGAGCTTCATCCCGGGCAAAAGCACGTTACATGGATAATCAAAGCTTTGCCACAAGACCCTGTTGTCAGTTTCATCTGTCATAGCAAAATTGCCTGTATCTTCTAATGTTACAGATGAATTCGCAGAACCTTCATTGGTAACATTCACAATAGTTCTCCCCCCACCAGTGATGACTAACCTCCCGGTCACGTTATCGATCTTGAGCGCTCCGGTATTGTTGACTAACGGCGCGTTTGGATTGGCAACCCATACTTTTCTAGCTTGTTCGTCTCTGGTGTACCATATTCCCAAGTAGGTGTAGTTTGTGGTGGGTATTGTGAAGAAGCCTAGAGTGAAGTTTCCACTTTCCGAAACGAGCTGGCTAGTGGAGCTGAGCTCGTCGCCGGCTCTGATAGTGGTGGCTGCCCCCGCCTTGTGGTGGCTGAACAAGAACGCCCAGAAGAAGAAGAACAAGACGAGTACTGGAGGGATGTTAATTTTTTTTTGGGTAGCCATGAAAGCTTACTGTGTATGGCTCGTCTTTAGGGCATCTTATCAAACAGCGGGGTTCCTCTGGTTTATTTGGGGAATTTTTGACTTAGTCAAGAATGCCGGTGAATAAATGTAGGTTTGAATATCAATCAAACAAACACCTGGGGGTGACTTTTCTTGTATGACCAATGAGTTGAAAATTTCTAATCTATCTAGACTACGTATACAAATAAAAAAAAAAGCGGGTGGATCATTGAAAATTATTTTTTGGATCACAAGATTCTTGTTACATTTAAAAATTACTTATTTATCATTCAAACATTATTAAAGGTGCACCAACAAATCCTTACCCTTGATAAACAACAGCTTAAAAATTTGAAAATACCCTGTTGTTTGGAAGAAGGTTTTTTTTTTTTTTTGCCATAGTTGCGAGTCCTAAATCAACACCTACGGGTGAATAGATATCAAAATTAAGTGTTTGAAATATTAACTGCAATTGAGATGGCAAAAGCTAACATTTTTCGAATCCTTGATTGAGAAAACGATTATAAGCAGTAACCAATTGAATAAACAATAATTAAAAAAATCGCCTACTAATGAAATTATAAAAGGATGCGCAAACCACCAAATCAATGTGCTTCTGCTGTTCGGTCATCCCCGCCCAGTACTTCAGTCAAGCCCGGAGACCACAAACTTCACTAGAATGGTCATGCTTAAAGGTGCACCAACAAATCCTTACCAATTGTGAAAATTTCAACTACAGTGCTTGCCGATTCGTTTGCATCACTCGGCAGCCAGCACAAAGTTAACATAACTCTCAAGACATTTATATACGAGTGTTCAACAAGTGATCGAGAAATATTTTTCAATTGATAGCTCTAAAGTTTGATCTCATAATAATCTTCTTCAATCATTGGAAACTTTAATGCAGTGGAAGCTTGTAACTAAAAATTGGTAAGATAATAAATAAATTAGAGTTGTTAGAGAGAGAAATATTTGTCTATAGTTGGCAAACAATGCAAGAGAGGGAGTGTGTAAAAAATTACGTAAACATGTGCTATCTCCCACTCTAATGGTTACTGGTTGCCGTCGGCACCTCGTTCGGTTGCAACCAATTACTAGCAAGTTGTAACGCGTAAAGTAACCTGACGTTGGACGCTTCGAATCTTGCAATAAGTGAACAGTCCAATGACAAGTCATGTAATAGCTTTGGCTACAGCCTTAGACTCCAAAAGGCTACCGATAGCTACTCCGGCTGCAATCTCACACTTCAGAAACTTGGCCAATTTGGTCTCTATCTATCAAGCACGTTTTGGCTCAAAACCATACAAAATCGTTCGACGTGTCTTCTCCCTCGGGAGATCAATCCTATGATGTGTAATGCAACAGTAAGAGATAAAATGGTTTATAAATATTCAACATTTTGACAATGACTCGCATTCACATGTAATATAGCAAGTAAATTAGTAATTTCATATTTATAAATAACAACAAATTCAATAGTTATTTTTGTTTTTCACCGATATCTTTTCGTAACAATTTGAAAAGAGAATCCCAATTAAAAAAGAAAGCTTGGTTACCCTCGAAGATACAAATTCGGTGTTTGTTCCTTTTAGTCGCCGAAGCTAAATTATTGTCGCTGACATATATAGCGACAGATAACGTCGTCAAGATACCCAAAAAACTCGGACTTCGTCGGTCCCAAAGAACCCCAAACTGTGACAAGACCACCCCTCCCCACATTCACATTTGCGAGCCTCCAAAGAAAAACGATGCAGAGATGGTGCACCAAGCTCCGGTCAATCGCCGCCCTCCGCTCACTCCCTCAGCCCCAGTATTCCCATCGCCTCCTCCACTCTTCTCCGAATCTCCTCCACAAGCCCCTGGCACGCTCCGTGATTTCCCCCAGCTTCAAACCCCCTTTCGGTGCCCACTCCGCCCCGCAACTCTCGCCGCCCGGTCACGCTCCCCCACTCCCTCTCGCTGTAAGTTATGGTTCCTCCAGTTCTCTTTTTACGCTATAATGCAGAAATTGGCAATGACACTCCCACTACAACCTTCAATGCGTAATGTACGATTAAACAATTGTACAAGGGGTGCTATTAGCAGATTGGACTGTGGTACTAGGTTTTCCAATATTTATTTTTGCTCCCTCTTGGCTGTTTCTTAACTGACAATGCACGCGATTAAATCATTGACGGTTGTACCGAATGCGGAAGTGATAGTACGAGGAGGGATTTGTATTTTTCCCCAAAAAAATGCATTAGCGACAAATTGTGAACGATAGTGTGGACAAACTTAATAGGATGTGGAAAATAGAAATTTCCATTGTAGTTAATATATTTGTCATTTTTTTTCTTTGTTGTTTAGTTTATGCAAGTGAGACATCTTACATTGAAGCAAAGGAAAAGGAAGTTGAAGTGTAGGAAACCCCCAAGTCCGGTTGTTTCCAAGGTCAAGAAAGTCAAAATGAAATCTTATTCGTACGTGCCTTTCCAGTTAAACTTTATATGCTTGCATGTGTTTAAAATGTAAGGGTTTGATATAATGAATTTTATTGGTCAGCTCTTATAAGGGTAGGTTTAAGATCCTGAATGATGGGACAATCAGGCGTTGGAAGGAGGGAAAAAGACATAATGCACATCTGAAGGTGCGTTTATTCCTTTTCATCTTGTCCACTGAGTTAAGTACCATATAGTATTAGACAATTCAGTGCCAGAAATATATGAAATGAATTGCTTTAGGAGCTTTAGGGTATTTGATTGAGGGGACAACGTTACGCTCTCATTAACGGGTTGGTTCTAGGTAGTATTGGGTTGCAAAAAGTGAAGGCCTTTTTTAAATGTTACATGTATGCTGTAGGGGAGAACAATATGAGGGAATGAATGGGGAATGTAGAACATTGCGCGAACATTTAGAAGATTGGAATTCTTTTGGCAAGCATGTTTTTTCAATATATGAGCATAATCCTCAAAGTATCAAAATCGAACCGACTAGATTTTCCTGTTTAAAATTGAAGAAGTTACTTAAACCGGACATCAAGATAAAGATGAAGATGAAGCAACTTCATGGAGAAAAGATCATTTCGGAGTGGTCATGCCATTTGGTAGACCTGTTTGAAAGTTAACTGCTTGCCTTCTATGAAAGAGTAGTGCCTTTTCTGTTTGTACTTATATAGTTGAAAAGTTTTTTCCATAATTAGTTTCTGCTTGATTTTGATTATATTAATTCTGTAAACGCCTTGACACTGTGAACTTGGCTTTTTACGAGAACTCGGTGGACGCATTTGCTGCCATTTGTGACTAATGCTAGACGATGCGGTAAAATGCTGATATAGCAAACATGAATCTATTTACGTGTAACTTTCATGGATAACCTGAACATCTGCAGCGCTTTTAACAATGAAATTCCATTGTCACAGAACTTAATGATTTGTGACGACTAAGCAGGACAAACTTTGTTAAAGGACATCGAGAACTCATCTGTCACTTGTATGTATATAGATCAACTAGTCTCGTGACCATATATAATGTTAGTAATTCTGTCCCATGAAAGTATAAGGGAGCATGTACAAGATGACAAGTTATCAGTGACATTTAGATGAGGACAATTGTAGTTAGTATGGTAACTTGGACCATGTCAGTTGATAGTACAAGCTCTTGAACAGTTTCAGGGCCCTCAAATATGAGGTCTCTTTCCCCATGTTTTATGAGTTAATTTATGCAAGTGTTTGTCAGATAAAGGTATGTCAAGGTTTCGCTTATCGATTCAAGTTTGTTTAGTTGAGTACGTTTTCTATGTCGCTGTGGGCTGCACTTATGATCCTTCTCCAAAAGGCTGTTATATTATATCATAGGACTCGAGGGTGGGAAATGATTATGGCAATTGATTGTCGTACCTAGTTCCTTAGAATCATGTTGACCTTAAGCTTGAGACTGCCCTGTGGTACCTCATCATGTTTCTTTTCAATTGGATAGTGGGTAACAAAGAAATGGCAAGCTTTGTTTGGGCACGAGAAAATTTTGCGGAGTTGTGGGGGTTATATACGCACAGTAATCCCCGTTTCCTGCAAGGCAAGAAAAGTATCATAAGGAGATTCGAGGAGGTGGAATAAAGAGGTTTTAGGGGAGGTATAAGCGGGAATTGATCCTGATGGAGTATATTCACACCTTATATATGTTGGGAGGCAGGGGAGATTAGCTGAAAAGAAGAGGTTTGGAGGGGTAATGAGGAGTTTGGTCAGTTTTTAGTCGGTAAGTCGGCAACAAAAATGCAGAGCTTTGTGGCTGAGGGAAGGGGATATGGCAGCAGCAAATTCTTTCATCATGTAGCCAATGTGCAGAGATGAGCCGATCAGATTGGCATAGTGAGGAGTAGGTAGTAGATAGTATGACGTCCAAGACGCGAACAGACTTCAATGGAAACCTTCATAAGGAGACTGGTAAAGGACACAGTGATTGAATGAGTTAAATTTTTCTTGGGGAGATGGCAGAGGATAAATAGTGGACATGTCCTCTTTCGAGTGGTAGGGAAAGCATTGGGAAATCACAAGGTGTGGTAATCCTGATGGTCTTAGCAATGATTCTTATGGTTATTCTTAATCCATCGTGGCGCTCTATAGTTTTCTTCTACCTTTTTTGTAGTTAAAAAATCCATTACCAGGGTTAAGGATCCTGTACTGGTTCCATAGTGGTGATCCTTAAGTCCTGTTGGAGTGAGGTAGGGAGAATGTTGTGGATTTTCTCATGTACCTTGTTGATTATGTTGCTTTCAGAATTACCCTCAGTGCACCTAACGCTACTTTGGTTTCTAACAAAGCCGAGGGTTTGGGCCTGGTTGTCTGGTTGGTTAAAGAGGCTTTTGACGTTTCTGATTACTGCTTTCAGTTCACAAGTTGATGAAAAAGGTCCGCTTTTCAAGGTTGTCGAGGGATAGAAGAAAGCTGATCTTTAGTCCTAAATGCCATTTGGTGCCGTGCAAACTCTGAGCATTTGGTTGCTAATGGGTAATTTCTGACCAGAATGCTGAATAGTGGTCCAGGGTTATATTACAAGCTCGATATGGAGAAATTGTTGGACTAGTGGAGTTGGAATTTTCTTTTATACATGTCGAGAAAGATGGGCTTGGGGGTGACGAATTAAACTTGGTATATCTGTGGTTGTTCTTGTGAATGCTTCTGAACTTGTTTTTCCCTTGTTCAAAGAGGTTGAGGCAGGGTGATTTTGCACTCCTTCTGGCTTTAGTAGGATGAGAAAGAGAGCTGCTAGGGGAGGGTAGGTTCAAGGGTTGTCAGCTGTTTATGGAGAGGGCTACAGGAGGTAGTGCTGTCTTACCTATGTATGATACAATCATATGCGGTTAAGTGGGGGTCTAACTTAGAGATCTTAAATTGGTTCTTCTAGTTTTCAAGCATTCTCCGAGCCAGTCAAGCCCCAACGCTGGCCTCTAATAATCTAGTGAATTTGCACAGAAGTAAGTATGCTTTTCCACTTATATGTTTCACTTTGCTCTCTTGCGGGATGCAGACGAAGAAACACAATCTTAAATCTATGAGGTGGAGTTTGTGCTTATGATAATTGTGCTTTAAGCCAGTCCTATTTCCTCACACGGTAAAAGATGTCTTACTACAGAGGATATCTTTGTTTTGATGTTACATACTTTATTCGAAGGTCCAAGCATGTTTCAAGGGGATAAATGTAGAATTAATGGTTCATGATGAGCTAATCAGAAGGGGTGGTTTAGATCTTTGTGGACGTTTCATGCACCAATTAACTCTTATGACACTGGATGGTTGAAATATTTTATTGTTGAGACATATTTTGTCAGAAATGATAGATTTGTTACTCTTACTCCATATCACGCTGTAAATATTTGTATAAGTACCTTGTGAAGGTAATCTGCACAAGTTTGAGATTAGGCAAGGTGTACATGGTAAAGTGCACGACTTCCCCAGAATTTCATCTTGTACAGTGATTATTGGTGCTAGTGGAACTTTAATCTGGTTGTTTCCTGTCTCTCTTATTCAACACCTGATCCCTGATTTGCTTTTGGTACTGTTGTAGAGGTTATATTTTTCAGCAATAGGGTCAGGGTTTCCGTAAGAGTGAAGTAAGGTGGTGTTTCAAATGATGCAGTTCAGCATACAATTGAGTACTTCATTTGAAAGTGGAAGATGCTAGCTGACACATTTACAGAAATGAAACTTTCGGTTGCATTTCATAACGCGTTAGGAGCAAATATGGTAATAAAGTAATGCCTGTTGCCTTCTATTTTGTCTCTTAGTGGTTACTACGTTTTATCATTAGCTTATCTTCTATTGGAATCTAGAAAAACTCGGAAGATAGGTTGGAGGTCATTTCAGTGAAAGGTGTATATGCGCGTATACAAGTCTTCTAGTACCGTGTAACAATTGTCAAGGGAGTATTGTAGGTCATAAAGGCATGATGTAATATAATTCATAACATTTTGGAAAGAATATACAAACTGAATCTTCTAGATTCTGTTTGTCCTCTAATTATATTATATCGTCTCAGGTCATTGCCATCTTTTTCTCAAGTTAGCTGTTAAGTACAGGAATACTACAGAGCTTATTCAATTTGCTCCTTGATTATAGCAATATCTTGTGTTTGCCAGGAGGACCATGACAAGAAGACCTTTAGTTTTATCGAGTCTGGCCCAGTAAAAGATTTGTGACAGTAGTTACACTTCACCTTCAACCTCTCTATCAGCACTAAGGCTGATGTCTAATGCCCATCTCATTGTTTGTTGCCAGTCACTTCTTACTACTAAAATGGAACCTTTCAGTGCAGAAAATCGGTAGCTATAGTTTAAATGGCCAAAACTTGGAGTTTGCAGTTTTTTTTTTAACTAAGGTGTATTTGCTTGCCTTCTATGACTAAAATGTAGAAGAAATCTATTAGTTTTAGATCATTAGTGAGAAAACAAACAAATATTCGTGGCCACAGAGATTTACGGCATAGATTTGAGCTAAGCAACACAACATTTTGAGAAGGCACAAACATATCTTGCTTTATAAGAAGTGTAAAAAGAAGGAAGAAGTGTCGACTTCCAGTTGATGAGTAACTCACGGAATATGCCAACAAGTGGGAGGCTATGGTCATGTAGGTTGAATCTTTACTATCAGCTTCAAGGGCCAGGGAAGATGGTTCAGTATGGTAATTCTACAGAGACGGGAGATGCTGAACACACTGATCAAGTGATAGCTGGATCCCTTTTTATGGATTCGTATATGAAGGAGGAAAATGAAAAGACAAGAACAAGTGGACTTTTTTGCTGTGTAACGTTTGATCAGGTGATAATGATTATATTTACTCTGCAATGTAGCAACAGAGATCGTTCATGTGTAGGCGTTAATATTTACCATTAATTTTGTCAAGCTACGCCTTATTCTATTTCTGAAGTATCGCTAACCATAGAAGGTCTTCACATTATTCTTGCGTAGTTTGAGAAGTAGTCTGCTGCATATCACACAAAATTAACGAGTATTGTTGCCCAATGCAGTCTAAGAAATCCAAACGTAGACTCAGAAAACCTGGTGTTGTCCCTTTGGCTTATGCGAAAGTGATGAAGAAGCTCAACTTCTGCGGTTGAACCATTTGGGACTCCTCTCTAGTAGATTAGATGCCATCTGGCTTTGAAGGTGAGGATTTACTTCACATTTCTTAGTTCTGGCTTTTGCACCATACAACATCTGGACAGAGGAAGTTTAAGTTTTTGTTGTAGGGGAATTATTTCCTTGGTTTACTTGACCATGAAAACGTACATGCTCTCTATAACGTTGTGGAATGGAGGCATTCTCGCGGACAAGGAATGACTGATGATAAACTCCCATACATGTATGGTCCGTCTTGACGTGATTTTTGAGCAGTAATATATCCAACAAAGACATGGGACAACTGTTTGCTCTTATTAGTCTGTTACTTGCAGTTATTACTTCAAATCTTCTTCTGAGTTCAAGTTAAACATCTGCTCTTGGTTTTGGTGGCTCCCTCTCTCTGACCCCTCAATGTTAATCGCATGCTTTGTCGGTACAAAGGGTGTAAGCTATCCCTCACTGTGGAGTTTTTTTTTTCCTCACTTTAGTGCGAAGTTTCGTAGTTTGGGATTAGTTGGAAGTGCAGATTTAAGTAACTTTCAACACGCATGACTTACGAATCAAATATCTAACCAAGAAAAAACTGTTGGTAAATTTTGAGTTATGTATATATATTTTCGGTTTGGCGTTTTATGGCCTTGATATCTTGTTTCTTCATGGCATTGTGTAGAGATTCTTTCCATTTTTCTCAACTTGGTCATTTCCTTTCATGTATGTAAGTATGTGCTTACCAAATTTTAAAATAAGCAGTTGCACGCAGCATTAGAGGGGGACATGAAGCCTTACCTCTAGTAAAACATAGAAAACATGTTCAGTGTTACAACTGCATGCAACAAACTTAATAGGGATATTCAGCAGGCTTTCAAATGTCACCCTTGGCTTCATTCTTGGTTTCTCCGTAGGCTTTCAGCTAGCCAACATAATTCACAAATCACTCTTTGAAAGCTCCCACCACCAAGAAAGAAAGCAAACGGAAAATAGGAACATACGATAGTTGAACATATATATGCATTCCCTGTTTACTTCTATTTCTTGTTCGTATACCTTCCTTTCACAACTCCTCCCTTCTCCAGCGATTCATAGTTCGGATTATAGTCCAGCGCAACCCATTCTCCCATAGACTCATGGTAAAGATAGGTCTGGTTCTGATCGAATCGCCACTCACACTTGTTGCTGGGATCAGATGCGCAATCGTAGTCATACTTGTAAGCCACGAACGCGCCCATGTTGGTTGAGCAGTTGAACATTGTCATCGAAGGGAAAACGGAGTTGGGACGGAACCTGAAACCGAAGAGCTCCTTCGATTTCAAATGGTGCACCGGGTAGGAGTTGTCGAACAAAAAGCATCTGACGCTGAGATAATTTGTGTGGTTGTTTGTGATAATAACCGTCTTCTGCACGGGGGTGAAGAGGGAAGTCTCTGAGTTGGGGATGAACAGGAGCAGCGCAAGAAGCAGTAAACAGGCATGCATGCTGATGCTGATGCTGATGCTGGTGATGCTCGCTCTCTCTCTCTCCATCCTGAAGAAGTATTAAAATGCAACAAGGTAAGTCATACTCTTCAACTTGTATCCGAAGAGAAATCATCGTAGGATGGAGGGTGGGAAAGGTTGCGTTATTGCTCAATCTGTCCTTTGAAAAGAGATTGCTCTAACTACATCTTGATTTTTTCGGATAGTAGCTTAGCTACTTGTATAATCGAGGAAATGGACTCCTGCTTCATATTAAAAAAATTCTCCCGTTTAATTTAAATTTAGAGCCCAACTTGTAAGGATAATTTGCATTTTTTTGTTGGTACAAGCATAACTTGTACTGTAATTTTAAGGGGAAAAAAATGTGAACATAAACGGCAAATGCATGACCTTGATTGGCGATATAGCAATATGTTTACCACATTGATGGGACGAAATAACCAATTCATGCATTCCTAGGGAAGAAATGCGGCTCATTGGCCAAATTAGACGAACCTTTTAGTTCGTGAATTTACATCTAACTGCATAGCAGGCTAATCAGTTGATTAACTACTTGAGTAAAGATTTTTCAATATTTGTGAGATTATACAACACCTCAAATCATTATTTCATGCCGATCCTCGGGTGTTGTTTTCGACGGACGTGCTTGAAATTCTAAAATCAATTTCCTTAATATGAGCACGCAGATGATACAGCAAATTCGCAATAATACTTCATTTTAGGTGATATGATCACAAAACGGAAACTGTTCTTTCCAATTCCCACGCTGGTAGCTTCCTTTATAGACGACAGCAAAGATCTTGCGTAGGAGGGCATACCTTTTCTCTTCTTTTTCCTGCTAAAAATGACTTATTGACCCGGGATCAGGCTGCTCCTAGATGATTTCCAGTGGCAATAATCCTTTTCAGAATTAGATTTTCTGGAACTTTTTGGGAGGTGATAACGAGGACAAAATCTTGAAGAGAGGGGGAGGGAGAGAGAGGGAAAGAGAGACTTTCAAGTTCAATGGAGGGGGGAAAATGATCTCTTTCTCTGATGGGTGATTTCCATATGATGGGTATTTATATGCCTACAGAATCACGTAACCAGAATGTTCTGAATTTAGATTTTGCCATGCATCTAAGACTTCTCAGACGTGTGTGGTTAGTATTGGCATAACTATCTGGCTAGAATGATTAACAACCACTGAATATATTCGTTCTGCCTAATATTTTAGTTTACGTTCACCTTCAATTGGCATGCATCTTTGTTTTTGTCAGTTGAGTTAATAGTCAATACAATACAACGCAATACGCATGAACAACCCTGAGCTGTGCCCAAGGGTGAAGAACGTGAAAATTGTTCAAATAAAAGGAGCATTGGCTAGTTACACCTAAACTTCGAACTTTGAGACTCCCTGCATTCTATGCTTTGATATTTCAAAAGTACCTGAAATATTGCTCCTTTACCTCCATATCTCTTTTGGGCTAAATTAATAACGGGAGCACCATTCAAAAACGAGAGTTGAATCAGCTGCATATCTTTTGGTAGCAAACCTACGCACCAGGTTGCAATTTAATTGGAAAAAGGAATAAGTAGGAGGTAGGTCACGACCTCGTCGCTGAGAATACTTCTGAGCATGCCCAAGTTGACCCGCATTTGATAGTGCGAGCGCGAGAGCACAGTACGAACAAGGGAACAAAAACAATGGATTGAGAGCCAGAGCGTCGCCCATGGTACAAGGTCACTTGGAGTAGGAGTACCGAAGCCACAGCCGGACACGTGTTATGCAATGTCGCTAGAAGTTGGGGCAGGGAATAAAGCATCATGTTCTGTTTGCCTTGAATGGATCTCCCATCAATGCAGACTATGCTCCCTTAAGCAAAACTTGGAAACCAACAGCAAGGGAAAACCCATCCTCTATCCCTTCCCCTTCCCCTCCCCCTCGCACCAAAACTGCAGAACTAAGAGACAAAAGATAAAAATGAACTAAAAAAATAAATAATAACTTATACAGATGCTAGTACACTAGTTAGTCATCTGTTCATGAGGATAAAAATGAGGGTTGAACCCATCAAGGTTTCCTTTGAACCTCCTACAAGTGCTGTGGAGTGGAACTGGTGTTGGCAGAACAGAGCATATACTTATAGGACCAGGGACAAACAGAGAGCAACCGCAAAAGGTAATGGGTTGTCACATATAATGACAACCCAGATATGGCTAAATTGCTTTTCACAAACTCACAAGAATGACAAACAAGTTACATAGACTGTGTCTATAATAGTTGATTTCAAAATATGCTTTGTCAACTGTCTTGTAGAAGAAACTCTTGCTCATATGCTCCCTCCCCCACGACCTTACCCAACAAGAAACCCAAAAAAAGAAAGAAAGAAAATAATTGTCTTGTAGTATGATGAGAGAGAGATTTAAAAAAAATTAGAAAGAGAATAATGCCAATATACCATCAATTTCTAGTAACCAAGTGAACATAACAAGGCTTTTCAGACTCTAGGAATTTTACAAAACCAGCTGTGAGCATAGCCATTGCCGTTTTTATACCCCATCTCTGCTGCTAAGTGCTACCAAAACTACTCAAGTTCTTCCTCTGAGGCCACAGGACATAAAGGCGCGCGAATGGCAGGAAGTCCCGACATCCCAGGCGCAGCAGGGCGCAGGCCGAGATGTGCGGAAGACGAGGAAGATCTATCTTCTCAAGATGTGCATGGTGTGTCAATGAAAGTACAGGAAGACATGGCGACCCCGGACATTCATGACGTCGGAATGAAGATACAGAGGGCTGATGAGAATTACAAGGCATATGGAGGATACCAAGACAAACCAACCAAACCTGAGGTTTTTGGTTGGTTACTGTATGGACTATGCTCCTATTTCATTCACACGGTTCTCGTTCCTATACTATTCCCGCTCATTATTAGCCAAGCCATGCATACACCGGATCCTGCACACGGCTGGGCGATCAACAACAAGGGTTTGGTTTGTAGCAGAAAGGGAATGCAACTGTAAGTTTATTATATCTGCTCTGATCGATTCAGGATCAACAAAAGGACATAAAGTTAACCTTCCTGCATTATTTGCGTTTCAGTTTCCAGGAAAGTAGTAGGACTTACATTTGATCCCCCCAAAAGAAAAAAACTTTCTAGTAAACGCTATCCTGCATAATCCATAGAAACTAGAATCGTAGGAACTTACAATTTTTCTCGTCCCTCAAGCGTGAGTTACCTGCTACTACCACAAGAAAAGATGGCTCAAACATGTGTTTTGGAATACACATTTGTTTTCAAGCAGAGAAATCAAGGAGAGTAGAAGAATACTCCCCTTGATTTCACTGTTCCCAATGCCCACTTTGATGCATAGCGTTCCTAATAACTGAACGGAGGAAGATTCTTCTTTCCGAGCAATTATAGCTAGTTTCTTAACTCGCTAAACTCTCGATTGAAACTTCTATTCCTTAGTCTGAAACCAACATACATAGCCTTCTCAAAAGAAATTATTCCAACAGTTGAACCAGGCAATCACACGATCCTGGCGGATATAACTGGGCAGTTGTACATCCAATATTTATACGGAAGAGAATAGCTTCAGGTGAACTTCTAGTTCTTATATACCATTCGTCTCACTACATGTCAAGTTAGAATTCTACCATTGTGCAATAGCATTGTTGCCTAAGGCAGAACGTCACTTCTGCTTAAGCCCATCTTATAGCTTTAGTAATCTCGTATGAAGTTCATAGATTCTGTATGCCTAGTTCAGTTTCTCTTTATTACTATTGGATATACTGAAGGCAGACCTTCAAGCAATCGTACCTAATTGCAGGTATGAAGGGCTAACAAAAAGGTCAATAACTGTCAACACCATGAGATTCTCCCCATTAGAATGGACTTCCGTTTCTTGGGTTATTGGGCTTATCTTGGCCGCACCCGTTCTCCGAACCATTTCTGTCCATCTTGACTATGGTCAGTACCCACAGCTCGTGGCCGGAGCCGCAACAGCAATGGGAGCTCTCTTCTGCCTTCCTGCAGGATTTTTCAAAGTTACTTGGATCTTCCCACCATACATTGCTGCCATCATCATTGCCAATACCGTGGGGAGCGCCTTCCACGCCCGTCACCTAGGCCTTATGGTTCGCGGCTTCATTGGTTCTACCATAAGAAAAGCACAATTCCCAGACAGAAGGGCTGTAATGAGCTGGCTTTCACTCTACGCCACTGCCATCGGCTGCTTGGGGTCTGCCATCATGTCCTCCTTCACCTACCACATGGTCCAAGAAGCCGATAATTCGTTCACAAGCCTATGGGTTGTCTCAATCTTCAGTGGCCTTAAATGGTTCGTCGGAATCGTCCACATCCTAAGTGCCACTAGAATTGGTGGAAACACGTCATCAGCGGATTCTGTCCCGAAAACCCACGTTGTTTCCATTTTCAACTACCCTCATGCAGCCGGAAGTCTTGCCGGGGTGTTCTTGTCATCCTTCGCTACAATGTGCATTTTCACTGGAGGGGTGCTCTATTTAGTTGGGCAACTTTGTTTTAAACCAATAAACGTACTGTACCTATGGCTAACATATTTCATATTCCCATTGCTCTCTCTCCCGCTTTTACAACCGCTGCAGCAGCTTATTAGGGCAGATGCGGTCAAAATGCAGTTGTTTGGGTTCCTCCTCTCAACACTTACATCAGGTTTTGGATTCTATTACCGCAACGCAGTTTGGCAGAAATACAATGTTCTGTTCTTTGCTGCCGTCCAGAGCACAGCCACCGGTGTATTGCATGCTTTTGGAAGGGTTTTATTGTTGGATTGTTCGCCGGCTGGGAAAGAAGGCATATTTTCGGCATGGTTCTCTTGGGTCAGAGCTATAGGCACGTGCGCGGGTTTTGCAGTTGCGTCGGCTGGTCCTGCAAACATCAGCAGGTCCTTCGGGGTCGCGTTTTGTACCGCCATTGTTGGAATAGTAGTTTTGATTTTCGGGAATATTAGTAACTTTGGAGGAGCCGTAGCTGCCGGGCATCTAAGAGATCGCAGCGAGAAGAATTCGCCGGTGCATGGCTTGGATCAGGGTGGGGACGCGAAGGCAGCGCATGAAGGAGGGGCAGAAGTTTAGGCATTTTCCTTCATGGTATGCAGTCAAGAATTTGGGTCTAGTATCTATTATTCTTTTCCAATAAAAGCTAACCAGAACATCAGTTCTATCTTGTTTCCCCTTCAAGTGCACATAATAATCATTGGTGTAATACTTTATCTTGTTATCTAAACATATTCGTTTTGTGCGTGACTGGATTGAAAAAGTAAATCCACTTTGTTTTTTTCTCTCAGAATATGTAGTTGTATCAGAGCATTATATTTGTTACTTCTACTTTCACGTCGATTTGGGTTTTACGGATGATATTGTTGTGTAGGATTCGGTTTTTTCTTGAATTTCGTAGACCTAAGACAGACAAGGTACCGATGGAATGGTCTATGTTCATATATAATATATAATAAGTTACATGATCCTGCTCTGATATATACGCACAACGTGGTGGATTTCACCTTTCAATACCAACTGGAAAGATTTGCATGATCCAGATAAAGCTTAAATAGATATTAACATTGCAATGTTTCGCAACTGATTACAATCACAAACATGCGCAAATAGATATGCAACTGGTAACAATTGTATCAGAACATAGTGAGTTGCAACATAGACATATTCAACCTCCCCGCCCCCAACCCTCACACATACACCCTTAGCAAACATGCACTCAAAAACAAAATCACCACCAGAGCAAAACGTTCTGCTGTGTGTTTCGATCATCCATGCATTAGAAGCTGTCAACACATTATAGAACCAATAGCTGGGAAAGTAAACCACAGAACCAATTCTGGCTACTGATTATCGCCAAAATCGGATATAGATTTTGATCCAATATTTCAATGAAACATGAAAATAAGCTTCGGGCATCTTTGAATACAGTTCAGACCCATACACTAAAGGAGTATGTTTATGTTCAGGAAGAAGGGAATCCAGTCCCACCAATACCCTAATGTGGATACCACTGTCGTCTTTTTGTGAATAAGCCATCATCATCCAAGTGCAGTAAATTAATTTGACATTCCTTTCATACATGTAGAATTCTTACTTACGAAGAGGCTATAATATAAGAAGCTGAAACAATAGGAGAGTTTACCCTAACTACCGAGGTACCGTTTCTGTTATGGAGACAAAGTTTACTGAAAATTCGTTTGATTCGCCTTCTTTTGAAGTTGACTCAAGCTCCTTTCTTCCAGTGAAAAATGCAGGTTGTTTTGGAGCAGGTAAAGGCATGTTGTCATGACTAAGCATAGAAATAATTTCCGACATGGTCGGTCTATCTGTTGCACTTTCTTGTACACACAAAAGTCCAACATGGATTGTTCTCAACACTTGGTTTGCCACACATGAATCCCCTAGTGCCGGATCTTGCAACTTCAATGCATTCCCTTCTTTCCATAACTCCCATGCCTGAGTAAAATATGTCTTTATTACTTCAATTTCGTTCTCCGTTATTTTCGAGAGATTTAAATTCAGATTTAAAAGTAATAAAGATGCCTGGTGTTAGTAACTTACATATCCTATGAGATTAACTGGTCGGTCAAGATCATAAAAGCTAGTATTTCTCCTTCCGCTAACAATTTCCAGGAGTAAGACTCCAAAACTGAAAACGTCAGACTTTATGGAGAAATTTCCTTCCATCGCATACTCCGGGGACATGTAGCCACTGCAACAATATGAAGAAAGCTTTCCTTAGAATACTTAGAAACAAGTTGCATGGAAATCAGTACAAGTTCAACTATTATAGGCAGAGGGGGAGAGTTTTACTATATGTTCCAACAACCCTTTTAGTCATTGCTTCCGTTTCATTTTGCTTGAAAATTCTTGCCATGCCAAAATCGGAAATCTTGGGGTTCAAATTCCCATCCAATAATATGTTACTAGCTTTCAAATCTCTATGTATGATTCGCATCCTTGAGTATCTATGAAGGTAAAGCAATCCTTGAGAAACTCCTTCAATGATGCCGAATCTTTTTCCCCAGTCTAGAAGCCCCCTTTTATTTTGGTCTGTGTCAATTGTAACAAAAAGTGGCAACAAAATGCAACATTAGTATGAAATAAAGCACAAATTATAATCAAATGTGACTCGAAGTTACTTTAAGCAAGTAGAATCAGAGAAGCTTAGATATAACCAAATAAGAAGAAATCCAAGCTCTTGTTGGGCATGTATTCATAAATTAGCATCTTTTCGTCTTCATGAATGCAGCACCCCAGAACCCGAACAAGATTCGTGTGCTGTAGCTTGGTTATGAGTATAAGTTCATTCTTGAACTCCACAAGCCCTTGTCCTGATGTCCTTGAAAGTCTCTTGATTGCAATTTCCCTGCCATCAGGTAGTCTCCCCTGTTGTAGTAATAATATGTCATCGTTCATTGTGGGCAAAGCAAATTTAGTGAATCTTACTGGACCAAATTTACAGTTTAACTACCTTGTAAACAGGTCCAAAACCACCCTCTCCAAGCTTATTTTCATTTGAGAAGTCATTTGTGGCTGCCACGATAAAGGCATGGTTAAATATCTTCAAATCATGACCGTCTCTATGGTGGCTTCCAATTTCATTTGCGTTGTTGAAGCTATCTGAAGTTGTCATCAACTGGTGTAAATACTCATCTCGCCTTTTCTTCTCGTCCCCTACATATAATTATGTACTCATCAAATTAAACTCAATGTCAACAAAACAAACAAGGCAAATAAGTACAAAAATTGTGAGCCACGTACTAGTCTTTTTCTTCCTCAGATAGTAGAAGGAGCCTCCTGACAACAGTACTAGAAATATTGCCAGACTAATGATGATCCATATCCAGTATTTGCTTCCTGAGGAGTACCAGTCATATAATTCAGCCATATATCAATGTATTAGTGCGTAAATTATGCACCATTTGCTTATATTCATAACCAAAACTAAAGATATAGTCTCTCTTCCGCAGTACGTAAAAATCCTCTGCATACACCTCCTCCCATTAGAGTTACTCTGGTATTGACCCAATATACCCAAAATTAGGGAGATGGAAGGATAATGCCCTTCCAGAAGCTGGAGAGCTACACTAAAACTACCACCTGGTCGGCCATTGTCATATATGCTACTTCCACGGCCAAAATGCTTGAGGTCATCTCAGCATGACAAATGACCTGTCTTTTCTACCTTAAGAAACAAATTGTTAGTTGCTTTCTTGCATTAGAGTTCATGAGTTCAAACAATCTTCATTTTACGATATCTCTCATAGTTGTCACTTGTCAGCAAATAATGTAACTAGTCTGTTTTGCTGATCCACGAGTAATCTGCAAACATTCCAGTTTGGCAGTCCCAATATGTTGCATTCCACTATGTCCCATGATTATTGTGTCTACTGGGGCATTGCTTGGAAGCATTGGTGGTTCGAGAAAGCTTTAAATTTCATAGATGAAAATTATCTCCTACAAAGGATCTACTTGTCTGCATGACTTCCAAAGTCCAAATTCCCTAGATCTGGCTCTTTTGCCTTCTCGTCTGCATGTTGCTCTATCTGTATTTATTGCGTGCAATCTCTGAAGAAGGTACTACAATGTTCAGCTGATCCATTTTGATCCCACAGTTAGACAAATGGATTCTATGCTGAAATTGTCCATGGCTTGAACAATTCTTTGGAAACGTCTCAACCACTTCTAACAAGGAGAAGTAAGCGCTTAAGGTTTCTTAGCTTTAGCAATTTCCTGTTTGGTCTCTACTTTTGGCTTTGACGACGTGTAAATGAGAGTGGTCTTGAGAATTACTAAACTCTAAAATATCTAGAATAGAGATGGAGACACCTTGGGTCAGAGGTGGACGGTGGTCCCTCTCTAGAAGCTTTACATTCTTCTGGCTCATGTATGGTATGGCTGGCTCTTAGCTTTATATTTTATATTTGCACCACGGTCCCAATATTAGCTTTATGTATTTGCTCTTAGCTAAAAGATGTCTTTAGCGACAAACTGGGTGAAAAAGCGGAAGCGAGTGAAATAACATTACCACTTCAGTCCCCCAAAAACAAAATCCTGGCTCCGTCGCTCAACTTGAAGTTGGCTTACGTAGCCAACTAAAGTCAAAATCATCTATCAACCGTCTCGACAGAATGTCAAAATCATCGAATCAACAGTCTTGACAAATTAACCTGGCAGCCAATTAATATAGCAAATTTCAGAAGAAGTTCAAACACATTCAGGACAAATGACCAAAAACTAAAAATCTGTTGATGTTCAGGAGAAATATATCTGAAGTATGGCTTTTCCATACTACTTAATGTAAACATTCTTGCAATGGCTATAATCACCTCAGTGAATCCATAACAGAGAGTCACCATTACTATCGAGGTTCCATTTCTGTTATGGAGACATTATTTGCTGAAATTTCGTTCGATTTGCTCTCATCTGGAGTAGACTTCAGCCAAGTTCTTCCGGTGAAAAATACTGGTTGTTCTGGAGCAGGTAACTGCATGATGTCGCTGCGAAGCATGGAAGAAACAACCGACAGGGTCGGTCTATCTGTTGCGCTTTCTTGTACACACAAAAGACCGACGTGAATGGTTTTCAACAATTGATTTACACACACATCGCCCGCTGCTGGATCCTGCAACTTTAAAGCATTCCCTTCTTTCCATAAGCACAGCCATAACTACCGCACCGCAGTTTGGCAGAAATACAATGTTCTGCTCTTTGCTGCGGTCCAAAGCACAGCCACCGGTGTATTGCATGCTTTTAGAAGGGTTTTATTGTTGGATTGTTCCCCGGCTGGGAAAGAAGGCATATTTTCGGCATGGTTCTCTTGGGTCAGAGCTATAGGCACGTGCGCGGGTTTTGCAGTTGCCTCTGCTGGTCCTGCAAACATCAGCAGGTGTTTTGGGGTCGCGTTTTGTACCACCATTGTTGGAATAGTAGTTTTAATTTTCGGGAATATTAGTAACTTTGAAGGAGCTGTAGCTGCCGTGCATCTAAGAGATCGCAGCGAGAAGAATTCGCCGGTGCATGGCATGGATCAGGGTGTGGACGTGAAGGCAGCGCATGAAGGGGGGCAGAAGTTTAGGCATTTTCCTTCAGTCGGTAAGCAGTCAAGAATTTGGGTCTAGAATCTACTATTCTTTTCCAATAAAAGCTAACCAGAACATCAGTTCTATCTTGTTTCCCCTTCAAGTGCACATAATAATAATTGGTGTAAACTTTATCTTGTTATCTAAATATATAGTTGTATCAGAGCTTTATATTTGTTACTTCTAATTTCAGGTCGATTGGGGTTTTAGGGATGATATTGTTATGGGTAGGATTTGGTTTTTTCTTGAATTTCGTCGACCTAAGACAGACAAGACAAGGTACTGATGCAATGATCTATGTTCATATATATATATATATATATATATATATATATATATATATATATATATATATATATATATATATATATCATGACGCTTAGCAAACATGCATTCAAAAACAAAATCATCACCAGAGCAAAATGTTCCGCTGCGTGTTTCGATCACCCATGCATTAGAAGCTGTCAACACATTATACAACCAGTAGCTGGGAAAGTAAACCACCGAACCAATTCTAGATACGGATTATCGCCAAAATGGGATTTAGATTTTGATCCAATATTTCAACGAAACATGAAAATAAACTTTGGGAATCTTTGAATACAGTTCAGTTCCATACAGCAAAGGAGTATGTTCATGTTCAGGAAGAAAGGAAAGGATCCAGTGTCACCAATACCCTAATGTGGATACCACTATGTTCTTGTGAATAAGCCATCATCATATAAGTGAAGTAAATTGATTTGACATTCCTTTCGTACATGTAGAATTCATTCTTACGAAGAGGCTATAATATAAGAAGCTGAAACAATAGGAGACTTTACCCTAACTACCGAGGTACCGTTTCTGTTATGGAGACAAAGTTTACTGAAAATTCTTTTGATTCGCCTTCTTTTGAAGTTGACTCAAGCTCCTTTCTTCCAGTGAAAAATGCAGGTTGTTTTGGAACAGGTAAAGGCATGGTGTCATGACTAAGCATAGAAATAACTTCCGACATGGTCGGTCTATCTGTTGCACTTTCTTGTACACACAAAAGTCCGACATGGATTGTTCTCAACAATTGGTTTGCCACGCATGAATCCCCTAGTGCCGGATCTTGCAACTTCAATGCATTCCCTTCTCTCCATAACTCCCATGCCTGAGTAAAATATGTCTTTATTATTTCCAATTTTGTTCTCAGTTATTTTCTAGAGATTTTAAATTCAGATTTCAAAGTAATAAAGATGCCTAGTGTTAGTAACTTACATATCCTATGAGATTAACTGGTCGGTCAAGATCATAGAAGCTAGTATTTCTCCTTCCGCTAACAATTTCCAGGAGTAAGACTCCAAAACTGAAAACGTCAGACTTTATGGAGAAATTTCCTTCCATCGCATACTCCGGGGACATGTAGCCACTGCAACAACATGAAGAAAGCTTTCCTTAGAATTCTTAGAAACAAGTTGCTTGGAAATCAGTACAAGTTCAACTATTATAGGCAGAGGGGAGAGTTTTACTAACTATGTTCCAACAACCCTTTTAGTCATTGCTTCCGTTTCATTTTGCTTGAAAATTCTTGCCATGCCAAAATCGGAAATCTTGGGGTTCAAATTTCTATCCAATAATATGTTACTAGCTTTCAAATCTCTATGTATGATTCGCATCCTTGAGTATCTATGAAGGTAAAGCAATCCTTGAGAAACTCCTTCGATGATGCAGAATCTTTTTCCCCAGTCCAGAAGCCCCCTTTTATTTTGGTCTGTGTCAATTGTAACAAAACATGGCAACAAAATGCAACATTAGTATGAAATAAAGCACGATTTAAAATCAAATGTGACTTAAAGTTACTTTAAGCGAGTGGAATCAGAGAAACTTAGATATAACCAAATAAGAAGAAATCCAAGCTCTTGTTGGGCATGTATTCATAAATTAGCATCTTTTCGTCTTCATGAATGCAGCATCCCAGAACCCGAACAAGATTCGTGTGCTGTAGCTTGGCTATGAGTATAAGTTCATTCTTGAACTCCACAAGACCTTGTCCTGATGTTCTTGAAAGTCTCTTGACTGCAATTTCCCTGCCATCTGGTAGTCTTCCCTGTTGTAATAATATGTCATCCCTTATTGTGGGCAAAGCAGATTTAGTGAATCTTACTGGACAAAATTTACAGTTTAACTACCTTGTAAACAGGTCCAAAACCACCCTCTCCAAGCTTATTTTCATTTGAGAAGTCATTTGTGGCTGCCACGATAAAGGAATAGCTAAATATCTTCAAATCATGACCGTCTCTATGGTGGCTTCCAATTTCATTTGCGTTGTTGAAGCTATCTGAAGTTGTCATCAACTCGTGTAAATACTTATCTCGCCTTTTCTTCTCGTCCCCTACATGTAATTATGTACTCAATGTCAACAAAAGAAACGAGGCAAATAAGTACAAAAATTGTGAGCCACGTACTAGTCTTTTTCTTCCTCAGATAGTAGAAGGAGCCTCCTGTCAACAATACTAGAAATATTGCCAGACTAATGATGATCCATATCCAGTATTTGCTTCCTGAAAAGTACCAGTCGTTCAATTCAGCCATATATCAATGTTTTAGTACAAAAATTATACACCATTTGCTTATATTCATAACCAAAACTAAAGATATAGTCTCTTTCCACAGTATGTAAAAATTCTCTGCATACAGCTCCTCCCATTAGAGTTACTCTGGTACTGACCCAGTATACCCAAAATTAAGGGGATGGAAGGATAATGCCCTTCCAGAAGCTGGAGAGCTACACTAAAAATACCACCTAAGCAGCCATTGTCAATGTCTGCTACTTCCACGGCCAAAATGCTTGAGGTCATCTCAGCATGACAAGCGACCTGTCTTTCCTACCTTAAGAGACAAATTACTAAGTGCTTTCTTGCATTAGAGTTCATGAGTTCAAACAATCTTCATTTTCCGATCTCTCTCATAGTTGTCACTTGTCAGCAAAGAATGTAACTAGTCTGTTTGAGTTGGGACACTTGATGCTGGTGATCTCCTCCATGATAAAAGATACCTGGTTTTGCAGATCCACGAGTAATCTGCAAACATTCCAGTTTGGCAGTCCCAATGCGTTGCATTCCACTATGTCCCATGATAATTGTGTCTACTGGGGCATTACTTGGAAGCATTGGTGGTTCGAGAAAGCGTTATATTTCACAGATGAAATCAACTCCTACAAAGGATCTAGTTGTCTGCATGACCTTTTCCAAATTCCCTAGATCAATGATCATCACTTCTAAAAGCTGGCTCTTTTGCCTTCTTGTCTGCACGTTGCTCTGTCTGGATTTATTGCGTGCAATCTCTGAAGAATTTGCAGGTACTACAATGTGCTTTTCAAAGGCGCTCAACCATGTTCCTATCAGCATTGTAAGGTTTTTATTTGACAATTATATAAAAAATGTAATGTCAACTGCTTGCTTAATTTACTTTTGAAAGTCTGCTACTTGCTAGACTTCCTTCTACCCTTTGATTCCATAACTGATTGAAGTACTACATTACCAAGACACACAAGCACACATGCACAAACTTGACCCACAAACCAAGATTCACAAATAAAGATACAGTAAAACTTACCGTTGGATGAATCTTGCGGAACCAGCACATATTTTGACACCGCAACACCACGCTCATTGACTCGAAACTCATTTTTTCCAGTCCACATACTGCAGCCTGTTCCGTTGCTATTACTAGCAAATCCAACACAATTGCAACTGATCCAGCACCTTTCCATACAGTCGCTAAGACTCAGGCTTGAATTATCATCGGAAGTAATTGCAATTTGTGCAGGTTCAAAATCCCCATTTTTCTCCTCAAACTTATCGCCCTGGCTCCGGCAGACGGGCAAATCAGAATCTGTCACGCACCCATCGTTCGACTGATACCCATAACAAAACTCGAAGGGCGTAAAGATTAAATTACTATCGCCATCCACTATTTGCCCATCTGGACGCAATATCCACATGGGTGTATTTCCATCAACTGCATTGAAACTGAAGTACTTCACCTCATCACTATACATGTCACTAAGGCTGTAATTATTCGGACTATAAGGAGCATTTAACGGAACCATGAATTTGAAAGTTTGACCGTTCAAACTCCCACTAGTCCAATAAAGCTCACTCCTGCGACGCATCACCAATTCCTTAGACTCCGACGTCGCTTCCCAGCTCAAAGTGAACGCCCCAGAAGCCGCAATATCATCACTAAGCCAAGAGGTAAGGGTCCAATTACGCCCACTAGTGAGGTTGTAACCGAGCTTCATCCCGGGCAAAAGCACGTTGCATGGATAATCAAAGCTTTCCCACAAGACCCTGTTGTCAGTTTGATCTGTCATAGCAAAATTACCTGTATCTTCTAATGTTACAGATGCATTTACAGAACCTTCAGTGGAAACATTCACAATACTTCTCCGCCCACCAGTGATTACTAACCTCCCGGTCACGTTATCGATCTTGAGCGCTCCGGTATTGTTGACTAACGGCGCGTTTGGATTGGCAACCCATACTTTTCTAGCTTGTTCGTCTCTGGTGTACCATATTCCCAAGTAGGTGTAGTTTGTGGTGGGTATTTTGAAGAAGCCTAGAGTGAAGTTTCCACTTTCCGAAACGAGCTGGCTAGTGGAGTTGAGCTCGTCGCCGGCTCTGATAGTGGTGGCTGCCCCCGCCTTGTGGTGGCTGAACAAGAACGCACAGAAGAAGAAGACGAGTATTGGAGGGATGCTAATTTGTTTTTGGGTAGCCATGAAAGCTTACTGTGTATGGCTCGTCTTTGAGGCATTTTATCAAACTGCTGGGTTGCACTGGTTTTAATGGGGTATCAACGGACACGGCTGTTGCGTGTGGTTTCAAGATCGGTTTCCGTCGAAGGACGTGGGATAATTTTTTATTGGTCAAGAATGCCGGTGAATAAATGTAAGGTTTGCGTATCAACCAAACATGTTGGGTTGACTTTTTTTTTGCGTGACCAAAGAGTTGAAAATCTCCGATAGGGTAGGGCGGTAAAATCAGTTGGTTCTAACGGTAACGCACATCGATATTAAAAAAGTCCCGTTAAGATTTATCCAAATTTTATCCAAATTTCTAAAATTATATCACGCTTCACGAACTAGGGATATAATTAATTGTTATTACCTTTTTTTTTTTTGCATGGTTCTAATTTTGAGTATCTCTAAGTGGTACAACCTTGGTCTTTCTCGACCCATTATTTAATCGTGAGTTTTCTTATCGATAATTTTTTATTGTCCAATGACCGTAAGTTAAGTCAAGTTCATATTGAACAATTTTCTGCTTCAATGTTCGTGGTGGAAAGTCAACACAAAATAAAAAATTGATACTTAACAATGTTCAGCTGATCCACTTTGTTCCCATAGCCAGACAGATAGATTCTATGTTGAAATTGTCTATGGCTTGAACTATTCTTTGGACACGTCTAAACCACTTCTAACAAGGAGATGTAAGCGCTAAAGGTTTCTTAGCTTTTGCAATTGCATGTTTGGTCTCTAATTTTGGCTTTGATGACTTGTAAATAAAATATATTCATACAATTCGGGTACCGGTCAAAATTTTTAGCTATAAAATATCTTAAACTGGGACGGAACCACCTGGGGACAAAGGTGGGCGATGGTCCCTCTCTAGAAGTTTCGCATTCTTCTGACTCATGGTGTTATACCATCTCTGTCATGCATTGCATAGTTGGTTCTTAGCTTTATATTTTGCACAATCAGGGGCGGACCACCCCCATGACGGGGGGGGGGGGGGGGGCTATTTGTCGGTGCTTCTTTCTTTCTTCTTCTTGTTCTACTTTTTTGGACAGAATTATCTGTGCTACTTCATGTGAACTAGTTTCCAAGCTTAATTAGTGTCCTCTATAGCTCTGCCAAAGCTTCAAAGATAACATAACCGGATTTTCATATTACAGCGGAATGAATTAGTTGACTCCAAATATCATATATCTCTCTCTCTCTCTCTCTCTCTCTCTCTCTCTCTCTCTATATATATATATATATATATATATATATATATATTCTCAAACAGAGTGCCAAAATAACAATTGATGGACATATTCATAACGGGTTTCTCAAGTGATTTAACTTGGGCTCCGTTCGGATTGACGATACATGTCTTTGTGCTTGTATCTGTTTTCATCTTATGTTTATTTCCATAACTAAAGCGAAACGAAAATTCACTATGTTGTAACACTAATTTATTAGAATCTCATTTTGTTGTGTCTTTTATTTTTTGACTATTCATGTTTTATGTAAACTTGAACCTTCTGAAATGTTTTATATTAGTCATCAAAATTTTTTATGATTTTTTTGCACCTCCCGACCAGACTTTCTGGATTCACCCCTGTGCACAATGGTCCCAATAAATGGAAAGAATATTTTCACCCCGTATATGCTATTAGACTATCTAATTTGTCGCTAAAAAAAGGCAATTGTCACTTAAATGTATCTTAGCGACAAACATAGTGAAAAAGCGCACGCGAGTCTAATAACATTACCACTTTAGTCGCCCAAAATAAAATAATGCTCCGTCACTGAACTTGAAGTTGGCTATTTCGCTAACTAAAGTCAAAACGGTCTCGACAAAAAGTAAAAATCATCGAATTAACGGTCTTGACAAATTAACCTGACAGCCAATCAATATAACAAATCTCAGAAGAAGTTCAAACACATTCAGGACAAATGATTAAAAGCTCAGAATCTGTTGATGTTCGGGAGAAATAGAGCAGAGCACTCTGGTGTCAGTACAAGTTTCCAATGAAAACAAATCTATGTTCCAATATATCTAAGTATGGACAACCCATACTACTTCATGTAAACATTCTTGCAATGGCTATAATCACATCGGTGAAACCATAACAGAGAGTCACCATTACTATCGAGGTTCCATTTCTGTTATGGAGACATTATTTGCTGAAATTTCGTTCGATTTGCTCTTATCTGGAGTAGACTTCAGCCAAGTTCTCCCAGTGAAAAATGCTGGTTGTTCTGGAGCAGGTAACTGCATGGTGTCGCTGCTAAGCATGGAAGAAACAACCGACATGTTCGGTCTATCTGTTGCACTTTCTTGTACACACAAAAGACCGACGTGAATGGTTTTCAACAGTTGATTTACACACACATCGCCCGCTGCTGAATCCTGCAACTTTAAAGCATTCCCTTCTTTCCATAAGTCCCATGCCTGAGGTGATATACATATGTCTTTAGCATTTACATATTCGTTCCTCGTAGTTTTCAAGATTCAAATAGGTAGCAAACAAGGCTCGTGTTAGTAACTTACGTATCCTATGAGGTTAACTAGTCGGTCACGATGATAGAAGCTAGAATTTCTCCTTCCACAATTTCAAGGACTAATAAGACTCCAAAACTGTAGAAAATATTCAGTGGTTGTCTAACACCATGTTATCAGCTTACGTGGTGTTAAACTACTACTTATAATTTGCCAACTAATTGATATTATAAAATATCCAACTGGATACTAAATTTAATCAAGTTTTACCGTGGTTAAAAAACTTAACATTCAAATTTTTACCAAAATTTTGAAAAGCCGGCCTATCAAATTTCTACCATAGAAGTCTCCATCTGTAGGTGCTTTTTATTTTTTATTGTCTCCCTCTCTGTCTTCAGCTTCATCCTCACCTCTCTCCTCTTTCATCTCTGTCAAAAACCACCGGCCCCGTCTCCGACGAGAATTGCACTTCTACCATCGACATGGACCACCAAATTCCCTCTTCTTCATCTTTAATTTTTCTTCTCTTCATTTCTGGCAACAACCATGGAAATAAAGATAAACATGTGTATTATATTCAGTAACTCACGATTGTGTGTTCATAAACGGCCATGGGAGATGATGGCAGCCGATTCATTGCTCAATTTTATCTTACCTCTTCTTTCAAATCTTTGGTTGTATGGACCGGTGGAAGCCCCATTTACAATACATAGATGCTGAACTCTTGATACAAAAAGTGTTTCGAAAAAGAAAATGAAAAGTGTCGAACCAGATGGAGTGAACTTAAACTGAATTTTGTCAAAATATAGCAAGTGCGATCTATTCCACAACTCTCACAGTTATGATGAACTTGAACTCAAACAGACATAAGTGCTATACCGGAATCAAGAGGTTTTGAGGTGTTTATAACATTTAACCCGTAGAAAAGCACCCTGAACATGGAATACTACTTTCGGCTTCAAACTTACTATTAAGTAATGATTCCAAAAATTAAGAAGGACCACACAATTAACTGAAAACAATCTACAACATTTTAGTATACCTTTTGTAACAGAATTACAGAAGTGGCAAGAGTACGCAACTAAGAAATACAACCAAATCAGATGGATTACTCAGTACAAATGGGGATTCCTAAAATCTAAATCAAATTCATAATTTACAAAGCATCTTAAACAGATCTAATAATCTGGAATCGTTGCTTTCTTCAAATGGTGGAAGCAGCTGTCATTACTGGCACTGTGGTGTCTTGAATCATTGAAAAATTACAGGTCTGGGTCGTTAATGGATACCTTGAATAACTTTCATTGATGAGATTTTCAAGCAAGAAGATTGCAATGCCAATGTTTTGAGGGTGGCAAAGATTGGCGTCGGAGAGGTAATTAGAGATCAGTGGTAGATTTAGGCACAAGGAAATTTTGTGTATGTGAGAGAAAGATGAGTGGCGGCTAAGAGGAATCAAATGGTAGGGTTCCGTTGATTTTGTTTTTAGGTTCTCTGAGTGAACCTAACCATGGTTATGATTTACAATCCATTTGGATAGTTGTCCTACTATGTCACGATATTGATTACTTGACAAATTATTAGTGATAGTCTAGCACCACATAAACTGATGACATGGTATTAGACAACCACTAAATATTTTGTCTCAAAACTGAAGACATCAGACTTAACGGAAAAATTTCCTTCCATGGCATACTATTCCAAAACTGCAAAACCCGCGCACGTGCCTAAAGCTCTGACCCAAGAGTCTTGGGTCAGAGCTATAGGGACGGGTTTTGCAGTTGCCTCGGCTGGTCCTGCAAACATCAGCGGGTCTTTTGGGGTCGCGTTTTGTACCGCCATTGTTGAAATAGTAGTTTTGATTTTCGGGAATATTAGTAACTTTGGAGGAGCCGTAGCTGCCGGGCATCTAAGAGATCGCAGTGAGAAGAATTCACTGGTGCATGGCTTGGATCAGGGTGTGAACGTCAAGGCAGCACGCGAAGGTGGCGCAGAAGTTTAGGCATTTTCCTTCAGTCGGTATGCAGTCAAGAATTTGGGTCCAGTATCTATTATTCTTTTCCATTAAATAAAAGCTAACCAGACATCAGTTCTATCTTGTTTCCCCTTCAAGTGCACATAATAATCATTGGTGTAATACTTTATCTAAACATATTCGTATTGTGCGTGACTGGATTGAAACAGTAAATCCACTTCTTTTCTCAGAATGTAAAGTTGTATAGGAGCATTATATTTGTAGCTTCTAATTTCACGTCAATTTGAGTTTTAGGGACGATATTGTTATGTATAGGATTCGGGTTTTTCTTGGATTTCGTAGACCTAAGACACGCAAGGTACTGATGCAATGATCTATGTATATATATCTATATCTATATCTAAATCTATATCTATACTAAATCTTATAAATCATTTTATTCCATTTTTATCATTCGTTAATCACTCCAATAACAATCCTACCCTTTCATAAATATTATTCCATTATTATCCTACCCTTTATTAAATACTATTATTAATTACTAATTTTGTAATCATTTTTGGTTTTGCCCTCCGTTAATTATTTCAATGACAATCCTACATTTTCCTTATTAGTTTTTTTTTTTTGTAATGTGTTTAAGGAACATTATGTCATAAATTTGATGTAAACTTACATTTACACATTAGGAAACAAAATGTGTGGTTGCGAAAAATATATTTACATGTGTGTGTACTACCTATAAAAGTATGAATGTCGTAAATTATTTTTGCGCGTGGGGCGGAGGTTCCCTTCTTCCGTCTTGGTAGGTTAGGTCGTGTTTAGCTAGGGTTTTCTATTGGGATCTGGGAAGCTTTAGTGTGTTGGATGGCCGTCAGGGTAGCAACGTTTTGCCTTCAATCAGTTGTGGTCCTCTCTTTTGCCGGCGATGGTGATCGGTTTGTGCGATGTTCGGTGTTGTTGTTCAGGGCTTAGGTGGCTCCTCGTTTTGGGTTATGGTGGCTAACGGGTGAGTGTGGTTTCTGCCGGATGAGTTGTCCTGATTTCGGAGTCAAGGGGTTGGGGTTTGGTTGTGGGTTCTTCATATCTTCCTTCGTCAAGATTGTAGGGTTCGAGCTTCTTTGGGTTGTGATCGATTGGTGAGTCTAGGCTAGGGTTTCTCTTCTAGAGCTTTTTCCCCCTTCCCCTTAGTTGATCCCCCTTCTCCCCTGCCCTAGATTGGTCTGCGCTTGTAGATGGTTGATTTAGGTGGCTTGGCTGTGTTGTGACGGAGGAGGTCGCGGTAGGTGGTCGAATTTCGGCTGGTGTGATAGGTGGTCTGGGCTTGGCTGAAGATTAGGCAACCTTTGATGGAGATTCCGGTGAGGCAGGTTAGAGAGGCAGCTTTGGGGTTTATCGGGGCTCGGCAGCGAAATGGTGGCCTGAGAAGGTGGGGAATCCGGCGCCGACGAAGAGGCACGGGGTTCGACGAGAGCTGCACCCTTAGGGCGGTTGTCAGGGCTGCTCGTGGGCGGCTGGCTATGCATTGTGTTTTTGTTTAAGTCTGTTTGGTTGTTTACTTTTGGTCTTCTAGTTAGTTTGTGTTGTAATTTTTAGGTTTTTTGCTTTAGTTGGTATTTTTTGTAACCGTATGTCTCGGCAAGTTACGTTAAATTAGGCTGAAGTGTAAGATATGATCTGCTTTAGTCTGATTGTAATTTGTTTCAGACATATAGGTTAGTTGTTTGGTTAGTGTTTTTGATAGCGTTTAATGTTGTCTTTATGTCTGTAATATAGTTGCTCTGGCAGGGATGTAACGACCCGGTCCACGGCCCCACCACAGGGCATTGCCGCCCTCAAAAGGGCTAGCCAAGTAGATACTTATGAGTTCATAGGCAGGGTCTTATAAGGCTAATCGCAAACTCTCCCACAATCGATGTGGGATATTACAATCTCCCCACCTTATTTCTTAGCGTCCTCGCTAATGTTCGATCACACATAGCCCATAATCTTCCTCTCTAGCCAATGTGGGATATACCCAGCTCACCCTTCGTTGCCCCAACCATCCTCTTGATGTGGGATATACCGGGGCTTGCCTTCGTTTCCCCCAACCATCGGCAACCCGACTGGATACCCTAGCCCGAGCTTTCGAGAGTCGGCTCTGATACCATCTGTAACGACCCGGTCCTCGGCCCCACCACAGGGCATTGCCTCCCTCAAAAGGGCTAGCCAAGTAGGTACTTATGAGTTCATATGCAGGGTCTTATAAGGCTAATTGTAAACTCTCCCACAATCGATGTGGGATATTACAGGGGACGACTTGTATAACATTTTACTGATAATATATTTCTCCTCTTGACTAAAAAAAAAAAAAACCGAAAGTCTTTAGCTTTATCCTAAACGGAATGATCAAATCATCAGAACATAGTCTACAGCACAACATTATAACTTATTACGGACTCACACATGCTCCCAAAATGAACCTCCTCACCGCGTGTGCAAAATTATCAAAACGTCCCTCAGGTGTAAAATTACCAAAAGCCCTTCTCGGACTTAAATCATCCAAATGGCCTTCCCGTAAGTAGAATTACTAAAATAAATTTCCCACATGTGAATTTATGCCAAAAAAAACCTTTCTTAGGTCAAATTATCAAAATACCCCTTCGGGGTGGCAAATTACCAAAATGCTCATGTGAGTTTTCGGCACCGAAAAATCCCAAAAAGTTTGAAAATGCTATTTTAAGCATCCTGATATCATTTCTGGTCTAAAAATTATTTTAAAGAATTTTTGCCCGAAAATTTCGAACCGGTGTCCGGATCGAGCGCTAAAAGGCCAGTTTCGTGAAAATACCTATCGGCCTCAGAATGGCCTGAAATTTTAGATAATGAATCATATCAGTAAAATAGAATTTTTCTAAAATTTTCAGACCAAAATAGCTTGGTTTGCTATGCTTAATAATTCGACAAATGTCTTTAATCGCCCCAATTTAGCGTTCTTCTCGGATCTTGAAAATTCCCAAAAAATTCCAGAGAGTAGTTCTCATAAAAACATTTGGGGTTATAGTTTTGTACTTTGTCTAATTTTGGCTCTAACTAATTTTTATAAATTTGTGAAAAAAACTGCCTAAATGAATTTATACTTTTATACACTTACTATTTAGATTGTCACACGCTAAAACATATTTTTTTTCACACACTCTTCATCTTCCTCATCTTTCGGCCAAAGTACACTCCCTGCTACACACACACCAAGACACCTCCACTCACTAATACCTTAACCTCCCCCTAACACACATTAAAGCATATTCTAACCTAATTTACACACATTCACACCCCATTAAACACACATAACTCAGACACACTCACAGCCGAAGAACGCACACACCCACACTGCTACATACCCAGAATACACACACTACCATTCATACTCTCACACGGATTCATTACCCCACTATCCAAAACCCTAAAATACTCATTGCCTTATCAAAGCATATACACTAACATAATCAATACTCAGATCCCACACACAGCCTTAGTACACGGCCATGAACGCATACCCATAACCTGCAACATGCTCACCACCCCATTGAAACATTAGAGCACGCTCATATCCTTCCACATCCCAGTCTCACGCATACCTACTGGCGTCCCCCCTACATTCCAACACTTATACACACTACAATCACATAATTTCCCACACACATGGTCACCACTCGGTAACCATGAACTTACATGGGGACACAACAATATACACGATGCACAAACTGCATACACTAAATTTAAACCCATAACTACACTTGATGATGAGGGGATTACCTATTGAAAATATTTTCTCAATCTCTCTCTTATTTCCAGATTCTTCCACCGAGTTTGCTCTTCTCCTCTGTTTCCTTCCTCTGTTTTCCATTTCTTTTCTCTGTTTCTCTGTTTGTTCTTCTTTTCTTGTTCTTTTTTCCTAATTTTCTGTTTATCTCCTTCCTTCTATTTCTTCCTCCACCCGAAATTCTTATCCATCTCTTATTAGATTTTTTTTTGTAGCTTAGTCATTAAGCTAATAGGAGGTGGCTCCATGTGTGATCATCTTCCCAAAAATTTGACACCTAGCTACAAATTTTCACAATTTCAAAATAGACCTTTATTTTTTTCAAAATTACAAAAATGCCTCCAAAATTTTAAAAATTATATTTTTGCCCCAAAATTATTTTAAGCTCTTACACACTACCATTACTCGAGCATTGCTCAAATTTAACGCCAGGATGTTATTTAACCGACTCCCGAAGTTCGGGAAATTATATTTGCGAGCAGAGTCTTAGACCCAAAAGGAGTTCATCTACTTGGCTCGGCAAGTAGAGGCCTAGGTGGTCTAAACACGCTTATCTGCTCGGCTTTGCGAGCAAAGCCTTAGACCTTGAAAGGGGCTCGTCGACTCGGTTGAGCGATTAGAGGCCTAGATGGTCTAAACGAGCTTATCTGCTCGGCTTTGTGAGCAGAGGCTTAGACCTCGAAAAGGGCTTGTCTATTCGGTTAGGTGCCTGGATGGTCTAAACGGGCTCGCTTGCTCGGCTCTGCGAATAGAGCCTAAATGTCGCATCAATGGTCCCACGGATTGCGCCAAATGTTGTGGTAAAAAATTGACCGTGATCGCATGAGCATTGGTTGGGACCAAACGAGCACACAAGAGACCTGCAAAGTACAACTCGAGCAAACAGTGACGCGCCGGGACCCCCGAAGGGGTCTCCAACGGGGATTCTCAGATGCTTAAGTCTAGGGATGACAATAGGGCGGGTCGGATGCAGATCTTATAAAATTCGAACCCGCCCTGGTGCTCATAAAATCTCGCCCTGCCCCTCCTCGCCGCGCCCCGCTACCGGGTCATATATATCTAAAATACCATACCCGATCCTACATTTGTTTAGAAAACCCGCCCCACCCCGATCCGCCCCGCACTTCCCTATACTCACACACGAGGATCATCTAGACACCTATGCAGTAGCTGATGAAGTTTTAGGGCCATGAACACAGACCTGTAGCTGCTACCGCCGCCGATGAGCATGTGGCGGTTAAAGTTTTCGGTGGCACATCTAATCTCGTTAAAGAAAAAGCAGCGGCAGATCTGCGACCATTTCGACGAGATCTTCGACGTTTCGTTGTTGTTCTTATTGCCGTGGAACTTGAGAATAGGCAGTGGAACATGGTTGTGGCCGCTGGTTAGGTTGTCATGACGTCTTTGGCCGTAGGGGGGCTGAAGGTGGAGAGGGAGAGAAGATTAGAAGGGAGGCAGCCATGGGCAAATCGACAGAGACCAAGAGAAAATGGAACATGGTTGTGGCCGCCAGTTAGGTTGTAATGACATCTTTGGCCGTGGGGGGGCTGAAGGTGGAGAGGGAGAGAAGATTAGAAGGGAGGCAGCCATGGGCAAGTCGGCAGAAACCAATAGAAAATTTGGCATTTTAGGGTTTGGATGAAAAGTATATATAGGCTAAGATGGATGGCTGAGATATATTGATACATAGGTTTAGTATGCCGGGGCGGGTGCGGGTCGGATAGCGGGGCGGGTTGGACAAAATACCATACCCGACCCTAACCCGCTGTGGGTTTTAAATTTTTTTTACCATACCCGCTCCATAACCAGGTCAAAGTCAAAATAACCCGCTCCTAACAGGGCGGGGCAGGACGGAGATCCGCCAGTTGCGAGTCTAATTGCCATCCCTACTTAAGTCAGTAAGCAATTTTGAAAGAGTATTTGAGCTATTTTAGATAATCAGAACTTCCCTTCTTCCTCCTTTCCACTTCCATTTTATAGGAATATATTAAAGGGTCGATTACCTTTTCTTAATGGGGAGTTACTTTAATTAGTGAGAAGTTACTAGAATTAATGGACAGTTATTGCTCATAATGAGATAGTGGAAAGCGAGGCAAGTACCACTCCCACTTCTCCAAGAATCAAGGAGCAGTTTTGGTGTCACCTGGCAGTGACAACAGTCACCTTCCCATTGGTGGGTATTTTTTTACCCATATTAATATTTATCCCTATTTATAGTATGGTGAAGATGTCCACAATGTTCCTTAATTATGTCAATTATGTTAGCTACCGAAAGTTAATAAAAATTAGGATACCAAAAATGTAAAAGAACATGTATATGACTTTATCTTGCGCATTTTAATTTCGCTTCATAATTAAAATTGAAATAAGTGAGCAATTGATATTTAAGGGGGATGATAAAAATTCAAAGTTAGAGAACTATGAAAGGATATATAGTGATGAATGAAGAAGAACATATTCTGTTTGATATCCAAAATGATGGCAAGAATAGGAAGCATCCAAGTAACAGGTGATTTAATAACTTTATCTCAGTTTTGACTTTATAATATATATACATATGTATCTCTCTCTCTCCTTCCCTATATATATATATATATATATATATATATATATATATATATATATATATATATATATATATATATATATATATATATATATATATATATATATATATATATATGGGAGCTGATCCATTGCTCGCGCTAGTAAATGGAGTTAAGTTGTCAGTACGATCTGGCCGTCCACTCGCGATCTGTGGACGACCCAGATCTTTTTTTTGCACTTTTCTAAAGTCTGTCCGCTACATAATGTAGCGGACAATTTTTGGACAAAAATACCCTTCATTATCCAGATGTTATATTTTCCAAAATATCGTCCGCTACATTATGTAGCGGACAATATTTTGCAAACTGACCACATCGTCAGAGTGAGAGAGAGAGAGAGAGAATTTGTGGGTGTCCATTTGACTCCGTGGGTGAAGAAAATCAAGAATTCTTCATCAGAAACTGGACATAATTATGTCCAGCACCACCGCTGAGATCATGGCATCTGAAATTTCTTCATCTCCACCCACCACCACCACTGAGATCCCCCCAATCCAGCCCACTGCCATGGACACCACTCTCAACCAAACATCGACGATCCAGACCCAAGTTGCCATCGCCGCAAGCTCCCTGCCGCCGGGCAAATTCAAGTCTAGTTAAAAAGTCAACCGCAAAAGTGTACTGTCCCCGCAAAATGGAATCACACAGCCTGACGATGGTGGAGGAGGAGGAGGCGACACACTCTCTGAAGGATTCAGACCACCATTTTCCACTTAACGATTATGTAAAAGAAACGGCTAGTGGGCTGTCCTAGAAGTCTCTCGTCGCCGCAAGCTCCCCGCCGCCGGCCGAACCCGGTAGACCAGTACAATGCCCACTTCATCATGAAACCATCTGTTCTTCCTTAGTGGCCGCTTCACCGCTCTTCTTGAGAGAGAGAGAGAGAGAGAGATGAAGTCTTACCTAACAGATCTGGTTATAGAGAGAGAGAGAGAGAGAGAGAGAGAGAGAGAGTCTTACCCAACAGATCTCGAGATGAATCTTTTTTATATTATGTCCGCTACATTATGTAGCGGACAAACTAAAGTGCTCACTCAATTGCACGGGCAAGGGATATTTTTGTCTAAAAATTGTCCGCTACATTATGTAGCGAACAGACTTTAAAAAAGCGCAAAAAAAAGATCTGGGCCGTCCACAGATCGCGCGTGGACGGCCAGATCGCGCTGGCAACTTAACTCCATTTGCTAGCGCGAGCAATGTATCAGCTTCATATATATATATATATATATATATATATATATATATATATATATATATATGTTTTGATTCCCTTGCATTGTGCACGGAGTGACATTATTTATTATTAAAATACTATATGCTGTAGGGAGAATTTCTTTTCGCCTCATTTTCTTCGCTAAAAAATTAATAATTGTATTTATATATCACTTTTTTAGCAGCCAAAAAAAGTGAAATATACATGAGAGAACGGAAACGGTATTTAATAAAAGTGTCATAATATTGCTCTTAAACCATTATACAAATTTGTGTACCGGTGACTCTTTAAAGAAAGATGATTTTTTTTTTTAAATTAAGTAACATGAAAAGTGATAAATTTACTTTTTAAACAGAAAGACTTGCTTACCACGGATACAAAGAAATAGGATGTTGAAAGAAAGAGAATACACGTGCAAGAGAAAGGAACGAAAAATAGAAAGGAAGAAAAAGTGAGAATTACTAATTTAATTACCAAATTTAAGAATGAAATTACAAATAATTTAGAGTTGATTTAGCGATTGATTTTCATAATGTCAGACTTTTAATATTCATATATATATATATATATATATATATATATGTGTGTGTGTGTGTGTGTGTGTGTGAATATTACAGATCATATATAAAACTAAAAATGCAAAAAAATGAGATAATTAAGGATTAGTTTACAAATATGAATATGAGGCCTTTTATTATGGATAAAGACTATTTAATTAGTTTGTACTATGTGCAAATGATAATTGAGGTGCAAATGATAATTGAGGGAGTATATTGTGGTCATAATTTTAGACTGAAGTGGAGAGGGAAAAAAATATGCATGTCCAAAAAATTTAGATAAAAAGAGATATATGATGTACTGGGCATAATTTTGTTGTTGTTGTTGTTGTTGTTGTTGTTGTGCGTGTGTGTGTGCATGAGTGTGTGTGTGAGAGAGAGAGAGAGAGAGAGAGAGAGTGAAATAAAAGAATCTAAATTATAATTAAAAAAGTGAGTAAATTCAAAATAATTTTAAAATAGTCAACGCTAAAAATATTCACATGATAAGTTAAGAGAGTGTCAAAGTAAGCGACGATTAGATAACATTATTTCAGCTTTAGCTTTTCAATAATTAGAATAAATTATTAGACTGGTAAATGCTCTCGAATCGCGAAAGAACAAGTTGTTAAATCAAGGGTATAATTCGGATCGGAGATACTTACAACTCTTTTTATAGTTACAATTAATGGCCGATAAATACTATTAGTGATTTTTTCGCTAACACTTTCAGTGACAATTCTTAATAGCACCTAATAAGCGTCACCAGTTAAAGTCACTAAAAAATTTAACGACAATAACCATCATATATAAAAACGTTGTAGATATTTTGCTAACCACTTGGATAGCAGTTAAATTTTTTTTTTAAATGTTGTTACTGAAAAACAAATAAATAGATTAAACTATTCCAATGCTCCAAGGGATGCCATTGAAATTTTCCTTTAAAACAAGGTGAGCAATAATCGAGGAAGACTATTGACTTTGGAGTTTTATATATGGGTCCTTATGTCTGCTTTCCCGGCACCCTTCACCGCATTATCTTGTGTCTCCATTCCTTAGAGGCTTCCCATCCCTAATTATTGTCCATTTACCCTTGATTTCTCTAAACTTTTTCCATGCATGGACTAGCGCTGGCATATTCTTGGTCAAATATTATTCCTTACTTTTGGCACGAGAGATTCCATCAAATTCCAAGACTGCGTAAATCATGATCATAGGAAGTAATAATCCCATGATTGCGGTAGAGCATGATTATAGGAATTATTACAGGAAGCAATAATCTCATGATTACAGTAGAGCGTGATTATGAGAATAATTTGTTATCTTATACAGTATATGTGTATTACCTAGAATAGAATACTTATGTATATTTACCTCGTATCGTAATGAGAAGAATAGAACAGGTCAAATGTCTCTTACCCTTTCAGTTCATCACTTGCGTCTCTAATTAAATTTATTTTTATTCGAACTATCTTAAAAAAAAAAATTGATCACTTCTAAATTTTTTTTAAAAAAATCTTGTAACTACTTTTTCATACTTACCCTTCTTACACATTTTTATTTTATTTTCCTTTACATATTTAATCCTCTATCAACTCAATTTTTTTGTCCTAATTTACTTTCTTCCCTCCTTCTTTCTTTCTCTCTCATATCTTTAATAAGTGTGTAAGTCATACATGATCAATCAATTAAGGACGGAAGTGATAAGAAGACTGACCCCGTCAAGAACAACGAAAATATTTAATCCTCTAAAAAGGTATGAGCAAAAATCATAAGCCTTTGCGAAGAAATAGAAAATAAAGATTCAACGGTACTTGTCTTAAAAAAGTAAACTGTTTTCACGTAAGAAAATATTGAGCGATTCGACATGACTGTGATCGATTGGGTCCGACTCCTCAAAGTTGCGAAGCCACCATCGAAGGAAAGCCGAATCGGTCCAGAAGAAGGCGGGAGCATGAGTCTATCAAAGGCAAGTCGTGGGTCAGGCTCCAAACTAAAGCACCGTAGCTCTCATGGTTTCCACATCAAGCCATAGACATTGAACAGAGCCTGATGTCCAAAGCATTCACAACTCTCAATGCTGTTCTCTTCTCACATACATAGCCGCTACAAAACTTCCATCCGGTAAAGCATGCCCAGCCCAGAGGCAAGTAGCCATGTCAATTTTTCCTTCTGTTTTTAGTGCAAGTCCCCACAGATTACAACAGTTTCTGTGGTAGACTCTTGGAAGTCTCCATTCTCTACGTTGATTCAACATTGCAAGAAGATGAGTTTCATTCTCGAATCCCTTTGAAGCTCATGAGTTTCCTTCTTGACTCTGTTTCTACTGCAAAGTCTTTCAACTGTAGCAAAGAAAAAGCCCATGATGAGAATATACTTGCTAACTTTTCATTGTTTGGCAGCAGCCTCTCTTGTTGTACCGGTGGACACACTAAAACAAGGTGACATGATCAACTCCCCCGTCGGTGGCGGAACCAGAAATGTTGAGCCGGGTAAATAGTTGAAATTTGCTTTATGATTAAGCGATAATGATAATCTTAAAACTCATGCCCTAATATGTTTGTTCACATTTTTTTTGTCGACAAAAGTTAAATCACATGAAATTGAGTTCATTGTCTAGGAAGAGTGGAATTTAATGTTGAATTCCCTTGGTTCCGTCAAGTTGGCTCAAGTTGAAGTTCAACAGGAAATTTGGAGCGCTGAAGGCCCAATTGCTTTTACCGTTAAACATGCAAATTATAAGTTTCAAATTCTCGATTGCCAATTTTTTAATCTAAAATGAAAAATTCCCAAATTTTCAATTCCTAAAATTTGAAATTATTACTTATTAATATTGTAATTCGAATGAAACAAAAATTAATACTTATTACTACTAAGAAATGGTTAAAAGAATTCAACTATGCAAGGATCGATTGCAGAACTTACCGGGAAAATTGTTTCTGTGACCTTCGGGTGCTAAAAAGCAAACATGGAGTCCACTGTGAAATTGTCATAGGCCACCGGCCAACAAGCAACACTTCAGCTCGATTCAGGACATCTCAAAAGTAAGATAGAAAAACATCTTTCTGTTGTAATATTAATCGAGAAAAACCATTTTTATCCCAAACTAGCAGACCGTTGGCTCGACTAATTGAAACTTTTGTCAGACATGGATCGGTCGGAAGAGGTAGAACGTGGAGAAAACAGATGAGGGCAGAGGCAAGGAAATCGATGTAGCTACCAGAGCCCAAAGGTGGTGTGCTCCGTCGCCTTGAATAGTGTAAACTGTGTTGACTTTATGTTTTTATTTATTTTCGGATTTTGAACTTTATTTATTTGTATTTAGTTGTGTACGTTTACCATTTAAAATGACTGAACAGACGTTCTTTTAACTATCCCAATTTTAAGTATTTTAATATATAAAATAAATAAAAAATCTCTATTAAGTATTTTAAAAATTTTTAAAGTGAATATTTTATCATTATAGGTTAAATATTCCACATATAAGAGGGAAAAAAAATCTAGAGGAGCAGGTCGGCACGAGCCCACCGGTACCACCCACTAACTTGCTAGCAAAAACGGGGTCGCCCTATTGATTTGGGCTCTGTTATTATACAACAAGCCGAGTCACGGAATATGAGTTTTCATGTTATCAATCCATGGAATTTTTCTCTTTTTGGGCTAAGAATATCCCCATTGACATTCTCATTTTGCCTATGAGCATCCCCTGCCATAGTTTTCATAATCAGACTGGGCATCGATTAATTGAGGGGAATGTTCACCGTTCAATGGTTCATCAATTTTATTGATTAACATAGTAGCTTAATAGTCCAGAACCCAATAATAATAATTTTAAAAAAGTAGCTTAATAGTTTAGTGAATAAATTCTATATACAATACATATTGTTAGGTTTTATCATAGGAGAAGTCATGATTTAACATGAAATGCGAGGGCCAAAACTTTGGGATGGGCTCTGTACTAATCGAGAAGACATGTTTGGTGTAGGTTCGGTTCTACTTGAGGTGCGGTTAGCTTATATGGTTCTTGTTAGGTCAAATGCAATTTCTATTCAATTGAAGAACTAAATCAGTGAAGGAGTCGGTTTATATCGAACAACCGGTCCTATCTGATAAGTATGCTCCAGACAAGGCATCATTCATACGTTATGGATGAATTAGATGCACAACACGTCACATGCCCATTTTTTTATTTCATAAAGCAAAAAAGAGAAGAAGAAGAAGAAGAAGAATACCTACAACATAAAAAGGAAGGGTCAAATATACGTATGTACCCTGAAACTATCATAAAGTCTAACTTGAGGGTCTCAAAGTTTAATTTTTAAACATAAGGGCCTGTAACTCCAAATTTGCAACAAGTAAGGGCATCCGTCTAAATTCCTAACGATTCAGCCCTTTCCGTCAGGGGCATTTTTGAGAACTCATATTTAATTTTTTTATTGTAAAATCCCTTGATTTTTAGAACCCTAATCTATTAATATTTGGAACCCTAAAATTGGCATTGTTTCACTCATACCAATCCATGGCCTTTGGAAGTAGATCAGGTACAGTTGGTGGCCTTATTGGCACGGCAGCGAGGGCACTGCCCATCTCGGTGGTGATGACATCGGTTGGTGCCACGATCTGGCCGAAGAGGAGATCGCTGGTCCGGCGATGGATGGAAGAGGCATCGATCGGATCATGCGGTGGAGCCGCACACAGACTTAGTCGGCACTGTGCGGTTAGATCGGATTTGATGGCCCACCGTTGATTGCCTGCTCCCTGGCGGAGCTGTAGCTGGCAGTGACGGCGAGCTCCGTCTGGGTCGGCAGTGGTCGCCGTCGGTTGTGGTGGACAACGGCGACGCTTTTCCTGTGGCTGCGGTGGCTCGGAACGGTGACGTTGATTGGGAAGCTGGTAGCAACGCGACAACGGCGATTAGCGCTATCGCTGGTCACGGTGGTGACGGCCAGAGTCCGATGGTGGCGCTACTGCGTCTTCTATTCTCTTTCTCTCTCTGTTTTTTTTTTGTTGAGATGTTGTATCTGCTTCGGCGCTTCGGCTCCTTCACGGCGATGGCCGGCAGTTTTGCGTCGACGGCGACTCCGATGGCGTGTGCGTGGCAGAAGTTTGAGCTGGGGGTCTCCACGGTTCGGTGCTGGTGCCATTGTGAGTTCCCAAAAATGCCCCTGATGGAAAGGGCTGAACCGTTAGGAATTTAGACGGATGCCCTTAATTGTTGCAAATTTGGAGTTACAGGCCCTTATGTGTAAAAATTAAACTTTGAGACTCTCAAGTGAGACTTTGTAATAGTTTCAGGGTACCTACGTATATTTGACCCAAAAAGGAATTATGCAGCTATCTCTCAAAAAAATCCACGGAATATGGGAATCAGAGCAAACAAAAGCAATTGCTGCCGATGCGGTAGATATGTTCTTCCTGTGGAATGTGGTTTGTGGTGCACACAACTAAAAGGAGATGCATCTGGTATCAACGGGAGAAAACCAATATTTCGGTATTGTTGATAACGGCAAACGAGTCATTCACAGCTATATGATGCTCAACGAGTTCAAAAGAATAGACGTGTGAGCGATTGTGCGAACCATGATCGAGTTCTATTTGCACAAAATTAAGTAAATGTCAAAATTTGAATGAAAAATGCACCATCATTTACTTAGCATGTCATCCTTACACCCCGTTTAGATACTATTTTTATTGTTTTTAATTTAGTCTTTTTGGAAAAGTTATGTTTGTTTATTGATCTTTATTTTGTTTTTCAATAAACCAAATTTAATCAACATGAGTTTTTTTGGTATATTCGTTATGGTCAATCATTTTGTAATTCCAAAAATTATTAGAAATCGCTAACTATGTGTCTTTGGTTTTTCGAAAAAGAATATTTCTTATATTTGAAATGAAAATATGAAGATCAGACAAAAAATAATAACCAAAAACAGAAAGGATAATAATAAGGAATAAAGTGACCAAATTCTAAAGCTCATAGGCGGTTACCGTGCAAACCAAGCAGAGTCCGTTTGTCCCTATTGAAAACGACGAGGCTGTGGGATCACATACTCACGTGTCACCAACTACCCACAAGGAAAGAACAAAAATATTATACTCCCAATAATAATAATAATTTAATATAATAATAATAAAAAAAAGAAGCACCTAAAGTGATTTACTTGAAAATTGGGCATAATAAATACTCCGTAATAGTTAATGTTCTCTGATTGTAATTACATGATGCACATAGTATTTATTAGTTTTTTGCTCGTATTTTTCTTTTTTACTAGGGTAATTTATTAGTTCATTTCAAAATAGTGTAGAGAGATATAGATTAGCTCATCAAAAGCATTGACGAGCTGATAACGTTGAGAGTAATAAACTTACAACCTAAAAAACGTGATCGCTACCACAAATGAGCAGCTATGTCACGCGTGACAATTGACATATACCCGTAGCAGAGTCCTCAAATGATGTCTGTGACTCTAGATGTCGGAGGTTGATGTATAGTTTTGATTTCTTTTGGATATGATTTCCTGTGTGACATAAATGTTTTGAGCTTCAATGAAAATAAGACACTTTCCAAAATAAATAAATAAATCTAAGTCCATTGATTATATGGGGGGCATTTCATGCAAGAAATATAAATATTAAACATCATGCAGTCCAGTAAATTAAAGGAAACCATGATGCTTAGAGAGAAAGAGAGTCGTGATGCTTATTACTCGACCAAAAAAAATTGCAGGAAAGGAACTGTTAATTGTGACTTTCCTCTATTTGTTTGGGATGTTAATATACTTATTTTTTCACTAATAACCTTGCTTACTTTGAGCAAATTGCTAGAATTCTTTAACAACATAATATTAATTTTTAGCGATAAAATAAAGTATCGATAATTAGGAAAGGGTCTGACCGTATACTTTCCTTTCAGCATAAAGTTGTTTTGCACCCAAAAGTCAAGATCTTTTACTTTTGTAGTGTCGTGGGTGTATTATACAATAGCATCGGTTAAAACCCTTCATATACATGGCCGAATAGGAGTCGACTCGTGCATGAACAGCCTCCGGGAGCGGTCTGCTTAGAGGCCGTTCATGTTTGTTCATTTTCTTACTGAACAAGTTTTAAAATCAAACTTAAAGCTCATTTGATAACCAAGTCAAGCTCGAATGTCAGGCGATTGTTCGTGCACACATTTGTTTGTTGTACTACTTTATATTGTCGGAACAACTATATCAAGGTTCAAATCTAAAACTAGCAACTTTTGTGAGATTATGAGGCTTAAATTCAAATGAAATTCTATTTAAGTTAATTGTACCTAGTTTAATAAGCCGGAGTTTGAACTCAAGCTTGGACACTAGCTTAACTTGATTGGGTTTAATGAAAACTGATGTGATACTTTACAACTCAGGTGTATCAAACATAAATTTAGGCAATCACTGTATCAAATTAAGTATATATGAGTTTCATCGAAGTAATGTATAGTTTCAGAAAATAATTATGTGTTGACCACAGAGGTAACCAAATTTTATCATATTTGTTTATCGCCAAAAAAAAAAAAACACATGCAATACCTCCCATGCATTTTTACGGTTGCATTTTGCTAAACCAGCCAAGCCCGAGCTGATCACAAGTTCTTATTAATCTTAACAAACATGAGATTTTAAAATGATTTTGGAAGCTCTCATATGCACGGGTCAAGCTTGAAAGGAGTATATATTAACGAGCCAAGAAAAGCCCTAAGCACCACAAAGTAAATAAGACGGTGTTTGGATGGAGAATTTCAAAGTACCTTTCATTTCAAAATTCATTTATTTTAAAATTTGTTGATTTACAAATTTATGAAATTGTAAATTTAGTGTTTCTGCGGTTTTGAAGAAGTGAGTATTTTATATGTGAATTTACATATGGAAAGTTGAATCCAGATAATAATTTGATGGTGTATAGATAAAAACTAGTGAGAGGGAGTTCCTTTTTTTAGTAGAAGAAGGTTGCTAAAATTATGGAGATAAAAAGAAGTCACTTTTTTCTTACATTTGCGGTAAGGATTTACTAGATAATAACTAGTCTGGACTAGTTATTTGTAGATGAAATTTAAGTAAACCAAATCCCTCTTCAAAATTGATAAATTCATTTCATCATAATCCAAATAAGGAATTTGGTATGATATATTTATAAATCCTCCATAAAAATGAAATATCTTTTTGAAGTCCTTCATCCAAACACACTATAAATGTAATTACTTTCTCTAAGAAGTTATTAAGTATAATTTATGATTTGAACGTATGACATAATATTAAAAGGATTTAATTAAGCAGAGAAAAAGGAATTAAGATGAGACAGAGTGAGCCAAACAAACCTTAAAAAAGTTATGCCTTATTCCACGGGCCGGAACCTGTACCCAACTGGACTACACACGTTAATCACTTTACAGCCCTATGTCACGCCGATAAATTAGCGATTGTCCTTCATGATTAAAATCCACTTTTCGCCATTAAAAAAATGGTTAAAAGGCAAAAAGAAATAAAAATTCAAAAAAAAAAATTAAATGGTATAACAGATCAACGGGCCCGACCTAACCGAACGGTGATATATATTTACTCTCTGTCTTTTTTAGCCTTTTCGTATCACATTAATATATACTAATTTGACATAAATCTTTATATAATGTTAAGATACTGATCCGACCATCTTTAAATGATCGGAATCATTAATTTAATTTAATGCCACACAAAGCCAAATAGAACCTACCACCACCATCTCCACACTCCTCAATTTGCAATTGCAGCAACTTCTTCTGGTTATTTAAGTCACCAAAAGCTCCACTCCCAGTTCCTTTCCAGCACAACCCCCCCCCCCCCCCCCCCCCCCACCACACGCACGCACACGTTGTGTGCGCATATGGAAAGAACCCTTTGAATTCCACCTTCCAAATATGAAAAAGAACCCAAAAAGCAGAAATTATTCTTTCCCTTTGTTCATCATCAATTCAAATACACTCCATCATTATATATATATATATATATATATATATATATATATCCCTCCTTTTCATTCTTTTAATCTTTTATACCTCCATATATACCTCCACTTTCTCTCTCTAGTTTCTCTCTCCGCTTTTTTCATCCATGGCTTCTCTTGGTGACATTGGCGTCTCTGCAGCAATCAACATACTGGGTGCCTTTGCCTTTTTGCTGGCTTTTGCTCTTCTAAGGATTCAGCCCATCAATGACAGGGTTTATTTTCCCAAGTGGTACATCAGTGGGGGCAGGACTAGTCCCAGGAACACTGGGAATTTTGTGGGCAAATTTGTCAATCTCAATTTCAAGACTTACCTTACCTTTCTCAATTGGATGCCCCAAGCTATGAAGATGAGTGAGGCTGAGATTATCAACCATGCTGGCCTTGACTCTGCTGTTTTCTTGAGGATTTACATTCTGGGGTACTTCAATTTCTCACCTTCTATATATTTTTTTTATTTAATGATTTCACATATGGTCGTATCGGTGGTCATTGTATGGTCACTGAATTTCGAGAAAGTTGGACTTGCCGAGTTAGTTTTGACGTTGCTTCCCTTTATTTAACGGTGTTGGTATTGGGAAAGTTTTTGACCTTTTGACTCTTTGGTTTTTATTCTGCTGCTTTCTTGTGAAGTATGCTTGTCAATTTTCTTTCCTTAGTTTTTCAGATGTTGATGGTTGTAGTATTATTTACTAATTATAGGATTCGGAAGAATAAGTCTGCATCATAGGGAATTAGTCCAGATAAATTGTCATTTTCCAACAGAGGGGATGCCTCTGTATTTCCCCATAACACTGGGGTAGCTTGTCAAAAAGCTTAAATTCAGGGGGTTTAGGTATAATCTAGCCTAAATTTTTTCTTAGTTCCTTTTTGTTTCGATAGGTTGTATTGTTAAAATTTGATAAATTTCTTAGGTGAGCATCACGTAGTATGGAGGCTAAATGAACTTGACACTGCAATTTTTAGAAGATTAGGATTCCAGTACCCCGGAACACAGTGCTATTTAATATATACTCTATGCATCATTGTCATGTATAACTTTTTTGTCCGTGCTAGGGTAAAATCATGAGGATAATAGCATTCTTGGTTCATTCCAACGGCTATACTTTTTTAGCTTACTAATAACAAAAAACTTAAAAATTTATGGTTCAGTGGTTTGTTGGTAGTGCCCGAAAAGTGTCATTGAACTGTCTGAAATTAATTGCTTATGATATAAATTTGGATATCGGGAGTCTCGATGTCCGTACTTAGACCTTCTGGAAGCATCCCTGCTTCATAGATGAACAGATATTCTTAACTTGGGCGATGCTACCTCCACCCCATTATATGCTTTTCCATCCCCTATTTGCCGCTAAAAATGTATTTTAGTGACAATTGCTAATCTTTTAACGCCAGCGAGGGGTAGAACAGCACATTAGGGGGTGGAAATAGCCTATCACCTATAAAGTAATCGTTTTGAAGCTTCAGTGCATAAGAATTTTTCCGGCTTTAATTTTTCCCTTTTTTGGTTTTGGCAGCTTAAAAATCTTTGGACCAATTGCTATCGTGGCCCTCTTGGTTCTAGTGCCAGTAAATGTATCTGATGGAACATTATTCTTCCTTAGCAAGGATTTGGTTGTTAATAACATCGATAAGCTTTCAATATCAAATGTCCGTCCCAAATCTATCAAGTAAGTGTATATTTCTTCTTAATCTTGTATGTTAAAACCGTGAACAACGTTTCATTGTTTTGCATTACCCATGAAGAAGAGAAAAAGGGTAATGACAATATGCAGCCATATATCGGCTTCAGTCGATATCACCTTTTTACTTATGTGCTTCCGTTTCTCAGATCACTTGACAATAGTTGTAGAGATTTAAATAAAGGAAGGTTGAACTGACACCGCAGTTTGGAAGTGAGCCATTTCAAAGTTCAGAGCACTCTACTTGAACACAGCCTCCGAGATTTTAGCAGATTCCAGACAGTTGGTTTTCTTAGATCGATTAGTAGTGTCTTCGGAAATGTCAGTGGTTGATGCTAACCTTGTTATGAATATCTGCCATTTTTCCCCTTCTACTATTTATTTTCCGTTTGTCGGATGTGTATCTTGCTTGGTCTCTTCTGTTTCTTCTCTTACCTTGTTTTGGTATCCCTTATACGGAGGCTTCTCTTATCCTTCGCTGTCTAGCTTGGCAGGATCATTTGCCTAAGTTGACGCAACTACTATCCACTTATGCAGTTGCAGATGAAACTATTGCTGATTAACCTCGTCATGTTTATTGTAGTCATTATTTGGTTCTGAATTATCCTCCAAAGTTGATTAAGAACTTCTGGCTTACTAGTTTGGTCTTCTTTGATGTTTACTCAAAACTCTTATGGTGCCTCATTGTATAGAGCTCTAAAGGCTCCTTCACAAACTGTAACTCTCTAGGTGAACTTGTTATACATTTTGCTTCAATTTTTTCTGTTTACTCCTTCCTTATATGCGTTTCACGAATTCCAGGTTTTTTGTCCACATATCAATGGAATTCCTGTTTACTTTTTGGACTTGTTACATGCTCTACAAGGAATACGATAGGGTGGCATCAATGAGGTTAAGATTTTTGGCTTCACAACGCAGGCGTGCAGAACAATTCACAGTGAGTTTGAACTTCACACGTGCTAGGATGTTCATATGGAAGTTTTCCCACGTTCTAGTAATTAGTAAAAGAAAAGTGCTTATATCCACTCTGAATGATTCGTGACTAGTACTTAAATTTTTCTGGTTTGTTGCTTAATTTTGCTACTAGAATTTTTCATTGTAGGTTTTTCCTTTCTTATTCCGACTTCTTTTTTATTTTTATTCTTAAAGTACCGACTGCTCTAAAAGCATAAACTTTATTATAAAATGGGCCCAACAGTGTAGTTCATGCTTATTACTCCCCCTCTCACGCGCAAGCCCCCAGTTTCACATAGAGAGACAATTCAAGGAGAAACAAATCGAGGTGCACAGCTGCTAAGTTCATAAGCAAAAACTACTGCGAATTGCACCAACATGAAGAGGGGCCAGATGCAAGACTATGAAACTCGCTGATTCCATCTATCTTTGTAGAAAGATAAAAGAGTAGGAGGACAGAGAGGGAGGGTTTCAGAAGAGCTCGGAGGCTGACAAATATTAGTCAGTCACTACTTTTGGGGAGCGCCGTTGCAGACATATGAAGTCAATAAGAATGTAAATTACCAGCCACCCCTCACTCACTTACCGCATTAGCACTACTAGGACACTTCACATTGATTAAACAACTGGATAATTACTGATGAAAAGGACAAAGAGACAGAGTACAAAGGTATGCAAGTAGCCAGAAATTATAGTTAAGTAACAAGAGCTTCTTCTTCATCCCATCTTTTGAAGAAGCCATTGTTTTCTTGCACAGTGAAAATTTTGCATATAGTTTATTAATCCAAGCAGTGCAATTCTTTCATGAGAGCTGATGTAACTTTTTTAGTGGACCAAGTGAACTTTACCCCCCACGCCATGCATTTTGTTTTTATGTTTGTACCATGCCATCAAAGAGATTAATACTTAAGTTATGCCTGGTAAATTACGTACTATTTTTTTCTTTCATCCATGACTTTAAGCACGTGAACTATGTTCTTTTTCATGTATACATCTGCAGGTACTAGTCAGGAATGTGCCACATGCTTCTGGCCACTCAGTTTCAGATAGTGTGGAAAACTTCTTTCAGACAAATCACCCAGATCACTATCTATGTCACCAGGTAAAATGGTTCTTGGGAGGGGATGGGGGGAGAAGGTGGAGATAATGTACACCTTGTTCATATCTGGTCTTTCGGTAGAGGGATATATTGTTTCTCTTTGTGGCTGTGATATTTATTATAGTCGTCATCCAGGCTGTTTACAATGCGAACAAATTTGCCAAACTTGTTAGAAAACGAGAGAGGCTCCAAAATTGGCTAGACTACAACCAGCTTAAGTTTGAAAGGCATCCAGAGAAAAGGCCAAATAGTAAGGTAGCTCATTCATGCACTGCTTCAAATAAGCGTGAGACACACTGCACATAGAAAATATAAGCTAGTAAGATGCGATAGCACAAATTTTGAAATGTGATCTGTCCAATTCTCAGAAAGGCTTCCTTGGTCTATGGGGTGAAAATGTTGATTCTATTGACTACTATAAGCAACAGATCAAGGAGCTTGATAAAAGAGTAAGTTGTGGCTACTTGACTTTATTGCTAAATAATTCTTTGGAAATACAATACTTATTTGTCCGTGTCAAGTGCTTACCATGATGTTCTTTATCCTTGCATTGCGGTCTAGTTAACAATGGAGCGCCAGAAAGTTCTCAAAGACCCAAAATCTATTATGTCAGCGGCCTTTGTATCATTTAATTCGCGATGGGGAGCTGCTGTATGTGCACAGACACAGCAAAGCAAGAATCCAACCCTTTGGTTAACACATTGGGCCCCTGAACCACGGGATGTATATTGGAAAAATCTTGCCATACCCTTTGTTTCTCTGAGCATCCGGAAACTTGTGATATCATTATTGGTGTTTGCTTTGGTGTTTTTTTACATGATACCCATTGCTTTTGTGCAATCACTAGCAAATCTGGACGGTCTCGAAAAAGTTGCTCCTTTCCTCAGGCCAGTTATTGAATTGTAAGTGAGCTTTCCTTCGTGTTTTTGTAATATGTTTTCATTAACTACTTGTTATGTGAAGAATAATCAATCTAAATGCATATTTTCGTATGTCCTCTGATAATTATAGTACAGTTTAGTCTGGTTCCTCTTTCTTCAGATCTTTGTACTTTCAGCTACTTGCTTGGCTTCCCAGTTTGCCCTTTTGGCATCTACTTTATTACTATTTGCTACTGCAACTTGTTTTACAAGTTCAGCATAAGCTTACCTTACAACTTTTTATAATGTGTCGATGTTCTGCAGGGACTTTATCAAGTCATTCTTACAGGGTTTCCTTCCTGGACTAGCTCTCAAAATCTTTTTGTTCATTCTTCCAACTGTTCTGATGATTATGTCAAAAGTTGAGGGACATGTAGCATTATCTGTACTAGAACGAAGGGCAGCAGCAAAGTACTACTACTTTATGCTGGTGAATGTTTTCTTGGGAAGCATTGTGACTGGAACTGCTTTCCAGCAATTGCATGCTTTCCTTCACCAGTCGCCTACTCAGTAATGTTCTATATCTCTGTTAATGGAGTTTTTGAGACCTCTGCATTTGTAGAATTATACCATGAGATACCTTTTAATTGCTCCACAAAATATTTTCTCTCTGTGACCAGCGAGAGGGTATGAGTAGCATCATCACATGGCAGCTTCTTATGAACTTTACCCATTAAAAAGAAAACCTATTAAGTAGAGAAACGAAGGCCTGAGATAAAGAGGGAAGACAAGAGGTAACAAAGGTGAACTAGATTAGAAGAAAGAGATGAGTGCTTGAAAGTAATTTTGGCAGCAGTGCCTAGCTGATGGAAAATGGAGTCAGCTGAAAGAAAAAGAAGTGAACATGAACCAGAAGTTTCAAGAAACATGATGCATTAACACAGTTGGACTTTTGTGATGGTGGTGGTGCTTGCGAGTTACAAACAAAACTCCGTGTTTTAATTTCTATTGCAGGAAAACTTAGAACTATTCATGTCAAATCTCTATATTCTTAGAGATAAAACGTTTGTCAATACCGATGTATTGAAACCTACAACATATATATATCCCACTAGCTTTTGCTGAATATAATATCTTGCAATTAATCTTTGGATGAGAAAATACTAGCCTAATGAATATTGAGCGAATAATTTCTTTTGGCACTTTTCATCGGGACAAAAAGAATATGATCTTATTAAGATAGAAGCTTCATTTTGCTAACCAAGGTAATCCAGTTGGGAAATTAATATCGACTTTTTTCTTTGTGATCTAGATCTTCAAACAATCTTAGTACAAATATGTTATTGCTGCAGGATACCAAGAACAATTGGTGTATCAATACCCATGAAGGCTACTTTCTTTATCACATATATAATGGTTGATGGGTGGGCTGGCATTGCTGGTGAAATTCTTCGTTTGAAGCCTTTGGTCATTTTCCACCTTAAGAACATGCTACTGGTAAAAACTGAAAGAGACAAGGAGAAGGCTATGAATCCTGGAGGTGTTGATTTTCCAGAGACTCTCCCAAGTCTTCAACTGTACTTTCTACTTGGTATCGTGTATGCTGTGGTTACGCCGATCCTCCTTCCTTTTATATTAATCTTCTTTGCCTTTGCATACTTTGTCTACCGTCACCAGGTTAGTTTCTTTATTCAGTTTCCTTGGTCTTCTCTTGTGGTCTATCTTAGTACTGCTGCTTGTCGTCACTTGTCACCCTTGAACTCCGGGGATGCAGCTTGCTGCAACCCCCTAAAGGAAACTCTATTTGCATCCTTTACTTCGACATTTTTACGCTAGACTAATAGGAAAGCTGTTTTATCACACAGATAATCAATGTGTACAATCAACAATACGAGAGTGCTGCTGCCTTCTGGCCACATATTCACAGCCGCATAATAGCAAGCTTGTTGATATCTCAACTTCTTTTGCTGGGTTTGCTGAGCACAAAGAAGGCTGCAAATTCAACTCCTTTGCTTGTGGCGCTTCCTATTTTGACTTTATCATTCCATAAGTACTGCAAGAACCGTTTTGAACCTGCATTCAGAAAGTACCCTCTTGAGGTAAGCTTCATCCAACTTAATTGAGCATCTCTCTCTCTCTCTCTCTCTCTCTCTCTCTCTGTGTTTTTTGGTTTGGGGTAATACCACTTCGAGAACTATTTCGATCATTTTTTTCTTCTCGAATTCGTGATTCACATGTTGTCTTGTTGCATGTCTTTTGTCTGCTCCCCTGCATGTGTGCTTGCACTGCTCTTGTTTTTAATTTATTTACTTGTACCCAATGATTATGTAATCTTGCAAAAAGCTCTTCCAAGCATAGCCTCCTATGCCCTAAGGCTAACCCAAAAGTGATTTGTTACTATTTTGATATGACTTGTGATGCATTTTCTGTAAGCTTAAGCATTAGGGGTTGTCACTTTGTAATTGGAAGCATTTACATAGTTACTTATCCTCCTGTCATTTTCAGGAAGCCATGGCCAAGGACAGAGACGATCGCGCTTCTGAACCTGACGTCAACTTAAAAGCTTACTTGGCCGATGCATACTTGCACCCCATTTTCCGCTCTTTTGAGGAAGTTGAGTTAGTTGAAGTCAGAGTCGATAATAGCCAGACTCACGTTCCAAGTGCTCCAGCAAGCGAACCTACTTCGCCCTCCCCACCACATTACACCCATCATCACGAGGGCGCGCCCCGTAATGTCCACCACTATGACTTCGAACCGCCTGCTTATAATGCTTATCACTACGAAGTTGGTCCGCCCGGTGACGTGTACCGTTATGACGTTGAATCACCGCAGCATCCCTATCGGTATTGAGTTTCCCCATAGTTTGATTGGTTTTTAGCTGTGCATATCCTAACCACTGTTTCTCCGTTATAGTCAGCTTAGCATCTTTCTAACCTTGTAAGGTAGTGTTCATTGATACTAATGGAAAATAGGTTTGTTCTAGTAGCAGGATTTGAGGTCCCGTCCCCTTACTTGTATCACTTGGCTTTTCTGATGGTACAGAATCAGTAGATAGTATCAGTAGCATGGTGCCACAAAATTGTTGTCGCCGTAGGCAGAGGATTGGGACATAATGGGAATATGAATGCCATTTTAAGATGTCCAAAGTAAGAGTTTAGCCCATTATATAGTATAGTATGCAAAACTGAAATTATCTACAAGAAGGTTGATTTTCTTCTTTTTTAGGTAACAATGGGTTGAACCTTAAAGCGCGTGAAATAAGATGTATACCTTTGTGACTTCAATCGATATGTTTTCAGTGCAATGTGAGCAAATCAATGGCTATTCGTTCCAACTCGAGAATGTCCTACATAAAGTATTATCTCGCAATATGCCAAGAAAAATGTCCTACATAAAGTATTATGTCACAATATACCAAGAAAAATGTACGGTCCAACGAAGCTATTACGAAATTCTTGTCCCGCCAGGATATGGGCGAATTACACACTCAATGAGAACACCTGGCTGGTGTAGCCATCTTTGTCTCCCCATTTAGTGATAGGTCTATATCAAAATACTCCATTCTTGTCTTATAGTTTGTCATTTTTGCTTTAGGCCCCTTGGGTGACATTCTATCATGTCACTGTTTCTTGTTGCCATTTTGGTGTCGCTTTATCTTAGGTTCTGGTTGTCGCAAAAACGGATGATAATTGTTAGGTTTAATAGGGACGTTTCGCATCTCGGATCATTTTTCACACTAATGCGATAGCACGATATGAGATGGTACAACTACCACATTTGAAATGAATTTATATCCATGATAAATTGTTGATGAACAATTACCGTTAGGCTTAACAAAGATGTTTTGGATATCGGATGGTCCACATTTGACATGAATTTATGAGTATGATGGTATTTTGCTAACGAACGTTAACTGTTAAGCTTAATCTCATACTTTTTGTTTAAATTAATAAGAGAAATATTTCATTCATATTAACAAAAGCCGTCGCGGCTACAAAGCGTTTATTATGTTATATTGCAGAGTTATAAAATAGAAAAGCTAAATATTGTCCACATTGTCCCATTATACAAAAAAATATGATTCTTTTTAGTTTATATTTTGACTATTTCGCAACGAAGAAAACACAAGAACTTATGATTTCATTTCCTTCTGACTAGAAATCAAAGTTCTTTCCAATGCCTTTGACCTTACTTGTGTAGTAATTTCATACACCATAGTTATTTCGTGATGATAAGAATTTTCAGCTGTACACCATCTGCGTTGTAGCAGCTTTACTGACAAAATATTGTCTTTGAAAATATTTTGTTGTTGTTGTTAAAAGCTCATAAAGTTGCTCAAAATTGGCTTGGTTTAGAGATCCAGGATCAAGTTTAAATTTAAAAGGTAATGAAAATCTTTTGTCATAAATATGAATTAACGAATATTTTTTTATTACAACGGAGGTATTGTATCACTGATAATTCTAGTTCGCTTTGTGAGTGTTCACATCTATGTTAGAAAAAGCGTAAATGTTGGTTAGTCTGGATCAAGAGTCTTTACTGTACAGCAGACGTGCTGTACCCACAAAATGCCGCTAAATATTTTCTTGCGACAAAAAAATGTCACTATAAATTTCAGTAACAGCGACAAAACACTTTTAATGACAATCTTTTGTTGCTAAATGTTGTACAACACCTCTCCTGTACAGCAGAGGATGTTGATCGATTAGTCTTCATCCATCCAGCGCTGCGGTCGAAGGTCCTAAAAATAGACCTGAAATCTAAAAGCAATTGCCTGGCTTGTTAGTTGTGAATTGTGGTTGTATTTACAAAATTCAGATGCTATTTTTGTTATTTGAATCAAGAATATCCAAAGGATACACTTTTGCTTAATCATCTTAAGCACAAACAACCCCAACTAACCCTTGGAAAAGAAAAATGGCACAAAGAACATCTAGAGAGATATCGCTTATTTTTTTAAAAATTTCTCAATTGGGAAATTTGTGAGAACTCCATTTCATATATATAACCCGGGGCGGGGCGGGGCGGGGCGGGGCGGGGGAACTCGGGACCTCGAGGCCCCTTGCCAACTCCATTAACCCCTTTGGGTTTGTCATTTATTATTATATGGTAAGAAATTCGTAACAATGATATTGATTAACTTTTCTGTGATTCGAAATTAGTATATTATAAATGAGTATTGTTAGAACTTTAAAAAAAAATCATTATAAGGATTATCTTTCTTAATAATAATTTAAATGACCATCCATTTTAAATCAGGGAAGTCCACATTCATGACATTTCAGCCAAAAATGGCATCAATTTAATCAAAGGGAGAAGCAAATTTCTTATGCATAAAAAGTTTTTGCTAGTTTTCACATTGAAAAAGTTTGCTCGATAACATTCAACCATTAATTGGCAATTACTCGATGAGTACTCGTAACTAAGCGAGATAATAAACTCATTGAACTTTTCTACTTTCACACAAACTCATTACTTGTTTGCTTTAGTTAACACCCAAAAGTTGAAAACATCGTGTGGTCGTAGATCAATGGTTCTGACCATCTAAAATCATTAGATATATGGAAAAATAACGTCATGCGAACGTGATAGAAGGAGAAACTTCATGTCTTCATTTCTCCTTCCATAATGTTCACTAGACCTGGCAAACGGGTATACTCGTCGGGTACGGGTAAAATCCGATCGGGTACGGGTAAAATTGGGTGGGGTATATTTTACCCGATTTTTCTCGGGTAAGAATTCTAAGAACCCATACCTTACCCTTGCGGGTAGGGTATTACCCGCGGGTAAATCATTAATTTCTCATTAATTATTATTTTTTGAATAAACATATTTTAATCACATACTAATTAGACATTTTAATCTCCAACAATCTGAATTTGATCTGAACATCTTCTCATCGGAAGAAAAAAATAATCTGAACAATTAGATCTAAACATCTTTCCATTGAAAAGAAAAAAAACCTCCTGAACAATCTAAAAAAAAAAAAAAACACACACACACACACACACACACACATAATCTGCACATCAAGAACACACACCACCATCAAAGATCTACCCAACAAGTCAACAACCATCAAGATCTACCCAACCAGAAGGCGAGGAGTGATGTTGGTGATGGTGGCGACCGATCGGTCATGACGGGGCCACGGTGGTGATCGATCGTTGGTGACGGGGCCACGGTGGTGGCCGATTGGTGGCAACGGGGCCAGGCGATGACCGAACTGTGGCGACGAGGTGACAGAGTCATATTGACTGACCGAAGGATCGATGGCAGCGGAGATGCGGTGAATCGAGACTGACTAACCGATGTGGCGTCGTGGGTGGAGTAGGGTGGTCGTGTCTTTGGCAGATCTGTGTGAGAGAGAGAGACTTAAGAGAAGGGATGTGTGAGGAAGACTTGAGAGGAGGGGTGGCGGAAATCAGTGAAGATGAGAGAATCTGAGAAGTGAGAATAAGATGTTAAAACAATAAAACCTTAAAAGTCTTATATATAGGAATATAAACGGGTAAACCCGGGTACCGACCCGAATTTACCCGGATTTTACGGGTCGGTTCGAGTACGAGTCTAATTTCAACGGGTCTCCTAATTATGTATCCGTACCCGGATTTTTTGCACGGGTGCGGGTAGACCAGCGGGTCCGGATCAGTTTTGCCAGGTCTAATGTTCGCTCTCGTGATTCAACGATCCGATCATAAATGGCCAAAACTAATAATCTGGACAATGCGAATATGTACTCCCCAGTCAAAGGCATTTAAAAGGGTCTTCTTTGTCGTTTCTTTTTCTGGGGAATCTTTCCATTTGCGGGACTAGGGTGTTTTGTGGTGTTTTTGACTAGTACATCTAGCTCGTCGGTGGCAATGATGGTGGGTCGGGGGCGTCGACTCGCTTTCGACAGCCTCTCTTCAAATTTATGAAATCTGGGGTGGCGACTTTTGTTTCTTGCTCCGATCTCGTAGATCTCGTCAGATTTAGTCAAATTTAATAGATCACTTTGCATTGAGATCTACTAAATCTTCTTAGTCTATCAAACCCGACCGTGGATGTTTATTAAGTGCTCTTATGATAAGAGGAAGCTTTGGTTTTGGGGCTATGCTTTTCACCGTCGATGGTGGCCGAAAAATCACTAATGGTAGCTGGAATCCTCGCTAGAGGTGGCCAGACTTCTCACCGGCAACTGGTCCTTCTTTGCCGTTCGCCCTTTGTTGTAAATCGTCGTTATTCCCATTTTCTAGTGGTAAGGCGTCGTTGGTGTGTGAAAGTGGCGGTGGAATGGTATGAATATTGCTTTAGCAAGGATTCCTTGTTTGGGCTAACATTCCATCGGTTGACGGGGTAACTACTGCTTAATGGGGCGACTTGTGGGTCTTTTAATCGTTATAGTTAGTATTTGTAATGGTCAAGATATATCATGATTTTTTTTATTTCATCTTACAAATGTAAAGCCACAAAGGCTCATGAGTAAAAATCTCATAACTTTAACTCTCTTTGTCCCACATAATTTGATAAATTTTAACTTGCACGCAGATTAAGAATTAATTCATATATTGTGTGTTTTTCATTCTACCATTTAGAGAGAGGAATAAAAGAAAATGGAATAGGAGAGAGAAAATTATTTGTGGAGTTTAAATATAGAGAGAAATAGAATAAAAAGAATGCTATAAAGTGGGTCAAAAGAGAGAAAATGAGTTGATGGAGAGGAAAATGAGTTGGTGGAGGGTTAAATGTGGAGAGAGAAGTAGAATTAAAAAAGTGTAAGAATGGTAAATATATTAAAAAAAAACACTTATAGGATCTTTCTTAATTTGGAAAGTGAGTAATTTTTTTTTGGACGATCAAAAAAAGAAAAGATGATCAATTTATTTAGAACAGATGGAATATAGTTTTTAGTTAAACATGAGGATGATGGTATATATAGGGGGGAGCAGCCTATCCATGGATACAGGAGTAGCGAAGCTACTTTCCATGGATAGTTAAAATATAGTAATAATTACAACCATATCGAAAGTTTTAGGAGAGGTAGCAATCTAGTAAGCTAAGAGAGAGCAGTAAAAGATGAAAATGACAATATCTTTAGAAGTCTAATGTTCCCGTCGATGAAGTCAAAAGCTGCTCTGATTTGTCCTTAGCTATCTGGATCTGAGAGTTTGTACATAGGCAAACCTGGATAAAGTGATATTCTTTGATGGCAAAATAAATATCCTTTAAAAGTTCAGTATAATAGGCACCAGCTGCCCTATGAGTACGGATGATAGAAAGAATGAAAGCAACCCCTCGACCGAAGTCACCAACCTTAACCATAGTCCTGATACCTCTACCCTTCCCCAACCCCAAACCCTAAAAAACAAACCCCCTGATCCCTCCACAAATGTACTTGTGGCCGTCAGAAACAATAAATTTCCATTGAGTGATGATATGTCAATCGATCAGGACACACAAGGAAGACATCAGAATGATCAACATCTTCTGGTCGAACGAGGAGGTTAGGGTGAAGATGGAAATAAGAGTGGATTTGGTGGAGACGGAAGGGTCCCACATGATTTAAGTAGCACCGGTGAGAAGCCAGATACAAGAGGAAATTAGAATTCGGTCAGTCCTCGACATTCGTAAAGGTACCCCTCTACCTGATCTTAAGTGTTTCAGGGTGATGGATCTGTTAATCTGGAACTGCGACGGGGCTGGAAACAATAAATTTCGAAACGAGTTTAGAGAAATTGTTAGGAGATTCCATCCAAACCTCATAGCGATCTTAGAACCCATCATCCAATTTTTCCCGCATGGGAAACTTTTTTCATGACCTGAGCTATCATGCTTCATGCATAGTTAACCCTGAAGGTAGATCGGGTGGTATCTGGTTGCTGTGGTATTCCACCCAAATAAATGTTAACATAATAGAGGCCTCCAGTCAAGTCATCCATGCAAACGTTGCTAAACGGGATTATGAGGATTGGATTCTTTCTACAGTCTACCGAGTCCTAACCAGAGAAAGAGATAAGAGCTTTGGCAAAATCTCACGAACTTCACCAACGCCAACACCAGACCCTGGATGATCAGAGGTGATTTTAATGATATAGCGCACATAAATGAACAAAAAGGAAGAGGTGAAGAGGGTGAAACAAGCAGAATTCAAAAATTCCGTTATAATATAGATTAGTGCGGGTTACTGGATTTGGGATGCACTGGGCCAAGACTTACATGGATGGATCGAAAAAGTGGATGGGTCAACATCCAAAAACGTCTGGATAGATGTATTGCAAACCAGAAGTGGAATGAAGCCTATCCGGATGCTCAGGTCTGCAACCTCCCCCGTACTACATCTGACCACTGTGCACAGCTAGTAAACTGCTCTTGTACGTTCTTTTCCCTTTCTACCCATAATAGACCCTTCCGTATTGAGGCTGCTTGGATGCTAGATGATAGTTTTGGAATGTTGTGAAAAATGCTTGGATGAATTTTAGTAGTGACAATGATCCGAATATCTTGGCTACCACTGAAAATTTTAAAAAACAGGCTTCTAAGTGGAATAAAAAGACTTTTGGTAATATTTTTAAAAGGAAGAGACTCCTCATTACTAGGCTCAAAAGCATCCAGAGTGCCTTAACTGATCACTAGTCCCATAATTTGGAACTTCTGGAAAAATAGCTTAGATCTAATTATATAGAGATTCTTAATCAGGAAGAGATTCTATGGAGGCAAAAGTCTAGAATTAGATGGTACTGCGAAGGAGATAGAAACACTAGGTTCTTTCATATTTCCACGGTTTCTCGAAGAAAAAGAAATAAAATTCATGCTTTAATTAATGGGGAGAGTAGTTGGGTAACTAATCCTACCTCACTTGAAAGGCATATTAATGAATAATTCACCAACATGTTTAAATCTGAGGATCTTGTTCTTAATACTAGTTGTAACCTTAATTATCAAAACCATTTTCCCAAAATCAGTGAGGCTAAAGCTAAGTTTCTTGTTAGCCCCTTATGTGATGCTGAGATTAAGGATGCTTTTTTCAACAGTAAGGCGCTTAAAGCCCCTGGGCCTGATGGCATGAATGCTTTATTTTATCAGAAATATTGGGAGGTTGTTGGGGTTTCTTGTTGTCATTTCATCAAAGGTGTTTATAATTCTGGACTGATGCCTGAGAGCAATAACAAGGCTTTAGTCACTCTTATCCCCAAAATGGATAACCCCCAAAGAATTAGTTAATTCAGACCCATTAGCCTTTTAAATGTTACTTATAAGGCCCTTTCCGAAGTTATAGTGACTAGACTTAGACCCTACTTAAAAAAACTTATCAGCCCTGCCCAAAGTAGTTTTGTCCCTGGTAGGAGTACTTCGGATAATGTGATTATAACCCAAGAAATTTTGCATACCCTCAAAAACATGAAAGGTAAGAAAGGGGGTTTGATCCTTAAAATTGACCTTGAAAAGGCGTATGATAAGCTGAGTTGGGAGTTTTTTCATCAAACCCTTATTTATTTTAACTTTCCTACCAACTGGATCAATATTACTATGAGCTGTATTTCTGGTAGCACCTTGTCCATTTTATGGAATGGATCCCCTCTTAGCCCTATTGTCCCTAGCAGGGGAATTAGACAAGGGGATCCTTTGTCCCTTTATATTTTTGTGCTATGTATCGAAAGGTTGTCCCATCTAATCAATGACTGCAACTTGAAAAAAAAAACCTCTTTTGGGCTCAAAGCTTCTAAGGGGGGACCTGTCATTTCACACCGTTTTTATGCGGATGACCTTATTATCTTTAGTAAAGAAGGGGAAACTGAATGCAAAACTATCATGGGAATTTTAAATAGGTTATGTGACTCTTCTGGGCAGAAAATCAATCTTAAAAAATCCAAAATGTATGTTTCTCCTAATGTGCCCAAACAAAGAGCGTACAAACTGAGCCATTTATGTGGTATTCCTCTAACCGATAACCTTGGTACTTACCTTGGAATCCCTCTTATCCATAAGAGACTTTCACATAATCTCTTTGATCAAATCATACATAAAGTTCAGGCTAGATTAGCTGGCTGGAAGACTAAACTCTTATCTCTTACTGGTAGAGCCACTATCATTCAGTCTGTTACTGCTACCATTCCCAACCATATCATGCAAATTCAAGCCCTACCCAATAGAATCACTGAGAAGCTTGATAGATTGAATAGATTCTTCTTGTGGGGAGACAATGATGAGAAAAAGAAAATCCACTTGGTTAATTGGGATACTGTGTGCTCTCCTAAAAAACAAGGAGGTCTTGGGTTAAGAAAAGCCAAATTTAACAACCTAGCTTGCTTATCCAAGTTGGGATGGAAGTTAATGAATAAGGAGGATCTTCTTTGGGTTAGTGTCCTGAAACATAAATACATTAAAGAGGACAACCCTAGAGATTGGAAAAAGAATCACAGATCTTCCCATGTTTGGAAAAGCATACATAAAAGTACTCATATTTTGATCAAGGGTACTAAATATATTATTAATAAAGGTGATAGAGTTAAGTTTTGGCAGGATTGGTGGTGTGGTCATAGCTCGTTGATAGAGTCAAGTTTTGGCAAGACAGGAATTTGAAGGTGGCTGAGTTTATACATGATAGAAAATGGGACAAAAATAGAATTTGTGATATTGTGGATAAGGAAACGTTGCAAAGAATTCTGAATGTCCACATCCCTGAGGTTGACAATGAAAATGACAAACAATGTTAGGGGAGGAAACAAAATGGGGTGTTTTCTATTGCTAGTGCCTACGAGACTCTTCGTGAGATTGAGGATATTAACTGCCCTGAAGTCAGCTGGAAATGGATTTGGAACCTTAAAATTCCTCAAAACTTGATCCTCTTTCTCTAGCTCTTCATTAAAGATAGACTATGCTCCAACAACCTTATGGCTGCTAGGAACATTATTCCTAGTCCTAAGTGTACCAGGTGTGGTTATGGCTATGAAAATTCTGAACATATCATGCGGTCATGTACTAAAGTGAAGGAATTATGGAGGAAAATATTCACTGCTAACCAATTGGAGGAAGAGATTTCTTTGTCAGTGGAAGACTGGCTTCATAAGAACCTAAAAGAGAAGGCCAAAACTGAATTTGCTAACCTTGTGTGGCAACATATATTCATCTATGTACTTTGGCAGGTTTGGAAAGGCAGGAATAAGGAAACCATTGAAGGGATCGTCATCCCTAATGAGATCATCTGGAAACTGTGCATCAATCAAGCCAATGATTTAGGAAATGCTTTCAAGTGTAAGGAAGCAGCTACAGTGAGAAATCCTAGAACTATGACTTGGTCATTTCCCTGTGCAGGTACCTTCAAGCTAAACACAGACGGAAGTGCAAAAGCAAATGGAGATGGAGGCTTCGGTGGGCTGCTGAAGAATGAAACAGGGGTCTAGATTTGGGGTTTCTATGGCCACATCCAAGGATGCAATGCCTTGGAAGCAGAGCTACATGGAATAGTCAAAGGTTTGCAAACGATCAAAGACCAAGGATACACAAATGTGGTGGTGGAAACGGACTCCAATTATGATATGGAGCTGATCAATGGAAAAGACATGATATGGCACCCTTTAAGTAGTCTTATCAAGGATGCTAGGTTCCTTTTGAGGAACACTATGTCTATCATTAATCATGTATGTAGGGAGGGTAATTTATGTGAATAAACTGTATAGAATTGATGAACAACAACGGGAGTCTTTTGTGTACCTAATACAACCACCGGATGTGGTGCTCCCGCTGTTATCTGATGATTCAGCTGGTGTTGGCCATATGAGGGCCTAAACTCTATTTGTTTTTGATGGTGCTTGAAAATGGTTCGGTGCTACGTGGAGGTGCCACAAAGGATGCAGTCTGAGTCAGCTTCCAGGTAGGCAACGTGGGAGACAGCAAGGACGGCGTAAGGGCTGAGGGCAAGGCTCCCCAGACAGGTCGTGAGGGCTGGCAGCGCCGCGCAGGCAGGGCAACGATGAACAGGACCGACAGTCTACAGTCCGTGATAAGGGTGCAGCGTCAAGGGTCCGGAGACGGGAGTCCAAGTGTGTTTCTCTCACTAGAATTCCAGAGAGAATGTCTTTTTAGAGAGAGAAAGTGAAAAGTCCAAAATGAGAGAAAAAAGATCCTTGAAAAAGCTCCAAAGTCCACTATTTATAGGCAAAAATGTGCATGTGTCATAAGTTGACATGTGTCACCCCCTGGGAACGACACGTCGCCAGGGGGCCAAAGCACTGATCCTCCGTTGGGACTGCCGGTCCCTAAGTTCGTGCTGCCCTGCCCTTGCGACATCTCTCTGCCTGTCTGAGGAGACTGATCATGCCGCGGTAGCATGGTCAGAGTAGCCCGTTGCCCCAGCCTCCAGTCCAAGCCCTTACTGAATCCCACAGTCCTGGCAGCGGTGGGGAAGACCCGACGCCCAGCTGCCAGGTGGACTAGGCAAGATGCCCTTCCGAAGACCTGCTCCCATCTCGGAGTGACCCGGGGGTCATAGTCCTTAGGGGTGCCGACGCGAGCCCCCAGTGCCAGAGCACGTAGGCCAGTCACGCAGGCACCCTGGCGGAGATAGTGTCCCGGAGGAGTCGCCTATCCCGCTGCGAAGGGTCCTCGTGCCGGAGCACGGAGCGAAGCCCCCTGGAATGAAGACGGCGATGGCTTTGAGGTTGTGAGCCCATCCCGTAAGCATATAACGTGATTGTGGCGCATGGGCGCTGCGACAACTGTCGCGAGTCCTTACCTGGTGTCTGAGGCACGCGTCATGAGAATGGCGCAAGGGCGCAGCGATGAACGTCACGGAGATATACTTGGTGTCGGCGCAAGGGCGCAGCGACGACTATCGCGGAGTAATACTTAGTGCCGGGGGCACGTATCATCAACGGGGCGCAAGGGCGCGGCGAAGTGAGTGAGGTGCCGGGGGCACTGTAATGTGACCGAGAGTGTCAGGGGGCGCGACTGTATCTGTGGAGCGGCGCATGTGGGCGACGGAGTGCGGGCGACGAGGGTCGCAGAGTAACTTCCTCCGAGCAATGGGGGTTGCGGAGTGACGTCCGAGCAACAAGGGTCGTTGCGTGGATGGCGGGCGACCGTGAGCGACGGTCGTCATGGCGACAAAGCGGCCACAAGCGACGGTCGTCGTGGCTACGAGCGACGGTCATCGCGACGACGGAGCATGGCCAAGAGCGACGGTCGACGCGACTACGGCGGAGCGCGGTCACGAACGACGGTCGTCGCGACGACGGAGCACGGCCGAGAGCGACGGTCGCCGCGACTACGGCGGAGCGCGGTCAGGAACAACGGTCGCCGATCGTCAAGGCAGGTGGCCGACCCCAAGGGTGGCCGACCCCCAAGGTGGCCGAGCCCCTCAAGGTGGCCGACCCCCAAGGGTGGCCGAGACCCTCAAGGTGGCCGACCCCTCGGGGTGGCCGACCCTATAGGGTGAAAGGCACGCCGAGGTCGCTTCACGAGCAGTTCACGTGACTTGAGCATGAGTTGCTTTGACCGGCTCTCGAGTGTTGAAAAGTTGACCGCTGACTGGGTGATGTGTCGCGCAAAGTGGGTCCCTTAGCGGGTCCTGGGGTGCGACCAGAATAGGATATGAACAGTTTTTAATATATTTCAGTTGCACCCAAAAAAAAGTACAAAGAGAAATATGATAGATAGCTAATTTAATTTAATATCATTTTGTTAATAATAAAAAAAGAAAAAATGTCACCGCCTTTTTCAAAAACACGCGTAACACTGTTTCTATATAAACACCATCACCATTGCAGCTGAATCCCTCAAACCCCTTGGTTCTTTTTGCACTTGTGTCCTTCATGGCAACTTCTTTTAAGAACCATAATGAGTACTTCCAAGATGGCACCAAGAATTCAAGAAGAACGAAAACCCAAAACCCAAATGGCCATCCCAATTTTTACTCTTCCAAAACAGGAATTTACAGCAGCAAACACCCTTTGATAAACCTCCCTTCAGACCCTTTTCTTGATGTTGTGACCCACATTTTCTCAAGCAAACATAAAGGGGTTTCAGCTCTCATTGATTCATCATCAGGAACTTCAATCACTTACTCCCAACTCCACCCATTGGTCCAATCCGTGGCTGGTGGCCTTCATCAAATGGGTGTTTCACAAGGTGATGTGGTTTTGATCCTAATGCCAAATTCTATCTACTTTCCTGTTATATTCCTGGGTGTTCTTTATCTTGGTGCAATTGTGTCTACCATGAATCCTTTGAGTAGTCTTCTAGAGATCAAGAAACAAGCACTTGATTGCAATGTGACTCTTGCCTTTACCTTGCCTGATAAAGTTGATACATTTAGCACATTGGGGATTCCAGCAGTTGGTGTACCAGAAAACCTGAAATCTGATAATTCTGCTTTCTATAAGCTTATTACTAGTGATCTCAATTCAGTTCCTAGGCCTAAAATTAATCAGCAAGACACTGCGGCTATATTATATTCGTCAGGCACTACAGGTAGTTCCAAAGGCGCCATGTTAACACATGGGAATTTCATAGCCATGGTTGAACTTTTTCCGCGGTTTGAGGCTTCACAGTATGAGTTTATAAGCGAAGAGAGCGTATACTTGGCTGCTTTGCCAATGTTTCATATTTATGGACTTTCCCTATTTGTGATGGGATTGTTGTCATTGGGGTCTACAGTTGTTTTGATGAGAAAATTTGACGCTGATGAGATGATAAGACTGATTGCTAAATATGGAGTAACGCACTTTCCGGTAGTCCCACCGCTGTTGACTGCGCTAACGAGGGCTGCAAAGGGTGTTGCCATAAATGGCTTGAAGAGTTTGAAACAGGTTTCAAGTGGGGCCGCCCCTTTGAGCAGGATAAGCATAGAGGAGTTCATTCAGGCTCTCCCTCAAGTTGATTTCATTCAGGTACTAAAACTACATTACTAATTCATGTCTGAAGTTGACCAAAATCTTTATCTCTACTTCAGTGACTCTCCTGTTTCAGTTCATTCAATTCAGCTTACCTAGAAGTCCTTTCTTCATGCTTGAATTGGTTTCCTGGAGAAATAGGTGTTCAATTAAAGCCTACATATTGTCAAACATGCATTTGTTCTATGTTTCCCGTATCTACCCCATATCACGGAATTCTATGTCATCTTTGATTATATATTTCCAATCTACCCCATATCTTGCAAATAATGTGGTAGATACTATTAAAAGTTTCTCATGTTTTGACTTGAAATTTCAGAAGTAAGGTTTGGGGATCCAGCAACTGCTATTTTTTGTTATTCTTTTAGCTTTTAAAGATGCTATATTTGTGGTTTCATTTGTTGAAGGGTTATGGCATGACCGAGACAACTGCTGTGGGAACCCGTGGCTTCAACACTGAACAGCTCTGTAATTATTCTTCGGTAGGACTTCTGGCTCCAAATATGCAAGCTAAAGTGGTAGACTTGATTACTGGTTCCTTCTTGCCTCCGGGCAGTACGGGTGAGCTCTGGTTACGAGGACCTGGTGTCATGCAAGGTATTTACTCTTTAAATTTTACGCTTTCTCTAGATGTCTTCCATACTGGAAATTAAGTGAAATTGTTAAAGTGATTCCAAAAGTATCCTTGTTTAATATTTTGAGATTTGTATCTTCATTCTTATGGCACTTGGTTAAAGTGTTGTTCTGTAAGACGCTTACCCTGCTTACCATGTGGGCTATCTGATCCAACACTGTGTTATCTTGTTTGAGTTTTTGATCAGATCTTGTCGTAGTCAGCCACGATGTTTTTCTTTGATATATCCGTACTTCCCCATCTATGCATAGTATCTGATGTTTGTTAATAAATTGACAGGATACTTGAATAATGTGGAGGCAACTTTGTTAACAATTGATAGAGATGGTTGGCTACGCACTGGAGACATTGTTTATTTTGATCATGATGGATACTTGCATACAGTCGATCGCTTAAAGGAGATCATTAAGTACAAAGGCTTTCAGGTATATGGTCCTGGCAGATATAATTTGCTTTACGGAAAGACATTTTTTATGCCCAAGAATTCTTCACTTGGCATGATATCATTTCGAATGGGGGTCTGCCTAAAGATGATTTGTTTTTGGATCTTGCAAAATCCTGCATGTAACATTTTTGCAAAGATTTTTGTTTAATTCCTCAGTTTTACTTTAAAATTGTTGCAGATAATATATTTATGCTTGACAGCATACACTAATTTGCAGATTGCTCCTGCTGATTTAGAGGCTGTCTTGAGTTCGCATCCAGATATAGTCGATACTGCCGTGATAGCGTGAGCTTTAGCATCTTACGCATTTTAATTATGACTGGGGAGCATGCATATGCATGTCGCGAAATCTATCCTCTATTTCCACTGTAGCAGTCAGTCAAGTGCATTAGAATATGTATAACTTCGAAACAATAAGTTTCCCTCAACAATAAGATACGAAAATAAACAGATTAGAGGTGTATTTCTAAGTCCAAAACAACGTTATTTTCTTTTGTGTGTCATTCTATGTACTCACTTAAGCTACGAACTCGTGGCACTTCTCATTCTCTAAATTTGGTGGAAATTACATGGTGAAATGTCACAAGGACAGTTCTCACTGCAATAGTGGCTTTCTTGCTACTAGAATACAGAAAGAATTAGTTGATTGGAATTTTACCCATCCGTCAGTGGAAACATGTAATAGCTCTGATAAACTGATGTTGAGCTCTTGATTTGCTGCACTCTTTCCCTACCAATCTTCCCTTCTAGACAAAATCATCAACAAGATTCGAAGGAGCTTTCACTTATTCCCAGTTCAATGTTCGAAATGATAAAAACATTTTCATTTCATACATGTCCTAGTGTTGTTCAGCCTGAGTACGATCCTCATAGTTGCATTGCGTGATTTACAAGAGTTACGGTTATTTTGGAACCCTTGTTATTTAGATTTTCTACTATGTAGAGCTGAGGATGAAGAAGCTGGAGAAGTTCCTGTGGCATTCGTCGTCACGAGAAACGGGTGTGCGATTTCCCCGTCAGCACTAGTAGACTACGTAGCAAAGAAGGTTCATCATTTTATACTTTATGGGTTATGTGCCCTCAATAAAAATTTTGCTTAGACATCTACCGAAGTTGATCTGCACTGAGGGTCAGCTCATTGATTACTGTATTTGTGGCAGGTTGCACCATACAAGAAGGTGAGGAAGGTGGTATTTACACACTCAATACCAAGGTCTGCATCTGGAAAGATTCTCCGCAGAGAACTGAGGAACTTCCTGCCTTCCAAAATTTAAGGCCTCATTTCTTTGGCAGGTTAAGCTATAAAGTATCACTAGTGCAAAGAAGCCAGATCTTTTAATGGTAAGAGAAGTTGATCATTTTTGTCTACATTATTGTAAGTTCAATATGTAAATGCATGGAGAAGAGTAAATATTGCATGGTTTTGGACGCTTGATCCCAATAATCTAGAACCGCTGGATCAAGGGGAACTCAAGAGGGGCCAAGAGAAGCAGAGAAGTTATTTGTAACAGACTCATTTGTCCTGGACCATTCGATATTTCAAAAAGCGGAAGATTTAGATTTTCGAGGAAGTAAGTAGATGTTAGGAAACGTCTTGCCAATTTGCGTTTGCATGTGCAGTCCTAGAAGTGGTCCAAATCTTGTTGTTTGCATCCATGAACTGTAATTTTCCATTGTGGATGAAATTGATTATGTCAAAATTATAGTTTTCTTTCCTCTGCGTTTTAAGCAAAAAAGAAGAAAAAGTCAAGAGAAGTATGTGAGTGTTTGTACAGTAAGACTCTGAGGTATAGAATAAAGTTATTTATTCATATTCAAAATCTATGAAGCACGGATGCTGGAGCGGGTGCGGATACGACACCGGTGTGAATACGCGGATGCGGCATTTTTGAAAATTTTAGGATACGAGTGCGGCGGAGATACGGCAAATTTTATAATTTTTTTTAATTATATACACTTAGTATTAAATTTTTAAATAGTTTGAATCTCAATAATCATAATATGTGTGTTTAATATATGTAAAAAGATATTAATATTCCAAACAAAATAGTGAGGTTTAAGTTTAATGGGCTTTTTCATAAATTTTAAAGTTTTCAGCGATAATTTGTTAAGTTTAGTGGGCTTATAAATATTAAAATTATAAATTTGAAAAGAATAAAATTTTTATGTGAGATCACTTTTATTTCTTTCAAGTACTGGTATATTTTATTTTAATAACTACTTTAACATAAATTTACAAACACTTTGTCAAGGGTCAAGAGTCAAAAAATCAAAAGTCAGCCTTCCACTATTAATTAAAAGCAGACCTCTTTTGCCGTCAGCCTGCCTAGATAATATCGACCGGCTTCGTTGCACGCCGTCGCCGGTAAGCCCTCTTCCTCCTTCTTCTTCTCCTTCTCATTCTTCTTCTTCTCCTTCTCCTTCTTCTGTTGCTTCTACTTCTTCTACTTTTTCTCTCCGGTCTCCTCTCTCGTCAGAGTCCTTGTCAGTGTTGATGGAGTGCCGGTGGTCGCCGGTGTCGCTAGTAGTGGCCGGTGGTCACAGATCTGAATCGATACGCACCCAATCCACACCCGGGATTTAAAAAATAAAAAAATGGTGGACACGCATCGGTGCAACACCTGAGGCGCACCCGCACTCGACGTGTACCCGGTGCCGGTGCTTCACCCAAGGTGCCGCACCGGTGCTTCATAGTTCAAAATATTTGCATGTCAAATATCTTCTCAAATTATAACACTTCCACTTATATCAAACATAAGAGCTAAAAGCGACTCAAATTTATTTTTTTAAGTTAATTAGGAGAATTGTATTGATATACGAATCAATTTACAAGAGTATACAAATTACTTTCCTGGAGCGTCACATGATAGTTCGTCATCTTAGTTACAAGAATAGTTAAGATATTCTCCAAGAAGACGACTAAGCTTCAATATCTATCGCAACCAAATTGAAAAAATATATAATACTCCCTTCGTCTCACATAAATGGAACATATTTTCTTTTTTGGCTGTCTCATAAAAGTTTTCACTTTTCAAATTAAGAAAATAATATGTAGGTATTTTTTAAATTTATCCTTTTTACACTTTTTTTAATTCTAATTTTTTCTCTACATTTATCTCTCCACCAACTCATTTTATTTCTCATGGCCAACTTTCTTACACTCTATTATTTTATTTCTCTTTTTACATTTAACACTCACTCACTCATTTTTTTTTTCTGGCTCATTTTTTTCTCTCCCATCTCTAAAGGGTAGAATAAGTTAATCTGTGTGCCAAAAAAAAAAGCGATCAATTTATGTGAGACGAAAGAATACTATAGTCTTGAACATAAGGCTTAGTTATACTAAAACCCTGCTTGATCAGTACTCCAAAACAGATTCAACATCAAACTGGAATTGAATAGCAGTCAAACAAGAGAAAGAGAGGGCTTTTTTTGGTTTCGGCATTAACTAACAAAGACTACAAAAAAAAAAACTACGCTTAAACGGTACATCAAAATAATAATAATATATATTTTTTTTTCAAAGAAAAGGCGCTAAAAACAAAGAACTTTCTAAATCCTCCCCTCTTTAAAGTTAAAAAAAGCAGGTTTGCACGTCACAAAACTTGAACCACTCCCCCAAGTTATCTTCCCAAGACCGCTTTGAACCAGGGACACAGAGACACGAGGGGTCCACTCCGGCACCTCCACCAGCAGCAAATCTCATCCACTGTGTATTCCGACGGTGAAACCTCCGTGTGGAGGACTTGTTTTTGTGGATGTAGTTCGTAGCTGCGGGATTAGGTGTCATCGTTCCAAGAGCAATTCGATCGGAACTCACATGCGGATATCCAACGGGAATCACCAGAGGGAGCAAGAGTGGTGGTGCCAAGAATGCAACAGAAGAGAAAAAGGAAAAGAATCATCAGATTCACCAAGAGGAAGAAAAGAAAAGAAAAGAAAAGAATCCCTAAAGCACCTACCTACTTTACAGCTTCACTAAGCCCCCGCCCCACACACTGCACCCATGACCACCACCTCCGCGCTCATTGCCTTCTCTTACAGAACCCGGTGTCGTGGCTAATACGACATCACAGAACTGAAGTGAAGCACGGAAGAGGGATTTAGACGACAAATTTAAAAAAAAAATCTCAAAACAGGGAAGACAGATAGATGAAAGAATTTAAAGAGAATAACAGGGAAAGAGATCTAAAAAGACAGTTGATTACTCTTCTCGAGCACTCCTTGGATTTGAGATTAATCGAGGAGGTGGATCGATAAATGGCGATTTATGGTGTGGAGGCTGTGGCATAGGCATTGACGGCCATGGAGACGAAGCTTTGGGGAGCAGAGATCGGCGGACAGTGGGACGGGAGGAGGCACGTCTCCCCGTCTGTTTCCATTTAATTTGTATATATATTACTTCAGAGTTGTCAAATGGCCGGGCTTGGGCCGGCCCAGCTCAAGCCCATCGGGCCTGCTGTGGGGCTGGGCCGGGGCCGGGCCAGTGGGGCTGCCAACCGGGCCGGGCCTGCCGAAGGCAAACCTAGGCCCAGTCCAAGCCCTGGCCCAGGCCCAATATCTAGGGCCGGGCCCGGGACCTTTTTTTTTTCTTCTTGTTATTCAATTTTAAATTTCATCTCTAGGCAATATTCACAATTTAACGAACCTAATCTTTATTCTTTTATTTCATTATAAGAATATACATATATATGTATATACATATTTATTTGTTAGCCATTATATTTTTTATTATATGTTAAACATTTTCATACTCTTCTTGGCCCCTTTATTAATAAAATCTTAACACATAACAATGTTGTTGGGGAACCCGGTGTCGTGGCTAAAAGTGGAATTTTGGAAAAGGGGCGGAAGAAAGGGAGGGAAAAGCAAAAAATTCAAACAAGTGGTGGGGCCAGATAGGGCCACAACCGGGCCGACTAACGGGCCGGGCCAAAGCCGGGCCGGGCTTTTTCGCAGAAACTGAAGGCCTGGTCCAGGCCCCAAGCCCGCTTTATGGTGGGAGGCTGTGGCATAGGCAGTGACGGCCATGGAGACGAAGCTTTGGGGAGCAGAGATCGGCGGACCGGGGACGGGAGGGGCAGCCCACGTCCGTTTCCATTTAATTTGTAATGCATTACTTCTGAGTTTGGTGAGAGATAACAATTCCACTTTGAGCAAATAGTAAATAATATTTAGGGCTTCTCTCTTTATTAATATAATAATAATTGGTTTTGAGTCGATACTTTTGCGTAGTATCAACCGGTTGATGTCAGCATAGCAAATAGTTCAAAAATTAATTCATACACCGCTGCCCAGTATAATTCATCCACGTGTAAATAATAAAAAATTAGTCATATTTTCTTTTTAAGCTGTCTTAAAAAATGATAATATTTCAAATTAAAAAAAATTCAAAGGTATTTATTTCATGCTTACCATTCTTACACTTTTTATTTTATTTCTCTCTCTATATTTAATCATCTACCAACTCATTTTTCTCTCTTCTACCCACTTTATTCGCTTCCTCTCTATTTCTCTCTTGGAGTATAATGAAAAATTCATAAAATATAACTTATATCTTAAATAAATGTGCAAGTCAAATACGATCAATTAATTAGGGACGGAAGTAGTACTTCAATATATAAATTATGTGAGCATGTGTTCCATTACCAATTGATTTCGAGTTGTATGTTATCACAGTTGCTATCACTGCACAAACAAGACTCACGACGTAAAGCAAACAACAATATTGTTTCAAGCAAGAAATATGAGACAAATTACATGAATTTTCTTTTGATTTGCATTCATATGAACTCTAGTCTCATCGCGTTGGTTTTTGATTATATACAAGCTTGTATTTCTGGTTATTGCTGCTCTCTGCGAAATTATTTTCTTTGTGTTCATTAAGCATAGCAGTGTTGCTCCTTCTGTGTTCAGAGAATTTTTACAAGCATTCAAGCTTTCAAAGTGTAAATTATAGGCATTAGACTGGTAGATATAGAATACTTGAGTTTCATCGCTTAGTACAGATAACTGTTTATTTGATGTTGCCTCCGAATATTAAGTTGAGAAATAGTTTAATTAGAGATGATATTGGTTTTCCACTGATAATTGTTGCTGAGGCTGATTTTATCCTTCAAATTTTGCCTTCACATGGTATTAATGCTGGAGTTGTGAAGAAACTTCATGATGCAGGGATCTATAACTGCAATGGCTTGATGATGTACACTAAGAAGGTGAAGAAGCAACTTCTCATTCTAAGACCTTTAGATATTCAGTAGAGCTTGCTTTCATTAGTAGAAGGTTACTTCAAATTTTCCGGGTTAATTACACTAGGCACCCCGAAATTTTCACGCGGTAGCGTGCTGCACTACAAATTTTTTTTTTAACTATCTGAAACTCCAAAATAGCATAAGTGTGGCGCCCAACACCCTTCGTCCAAATTTCGGCCAACAGCCTCACCGGATAAGTAATTTAATTTAAACAAGGGGGCATTTTGGTTAGAAAGATTAAAAAAGGGTCAATTGCAGTAGGCACCCGGAAGTTTTCACGCGGTAGCGCGCTGCACCACAAAGTTTTTTATAACTATCTGTCACCCCAAATTTTCATAAGTGTGGCACCCAACACACTCCGTCCAAATTCCGGCAAAAAAAAATTATTAAGCTGAACTTAGGAGGGCATTTTTGGAACATCACAGAAACCTTAATCTCTATCAGCCGTTTGCGCCGCCAACCCCCTTGCGCCGGCATCTCACGCTGGTGTCCCCCTCTTCCGACAGCGCCCCTCCCCCCGTCGGCGACGCCGACCTCGTCCCCTGCCTTCCTTCCTCTTCTCTCCCCCTCGCCCCACACCCCTCCTTCGGCATCTCACGCCGGCAGAGTCTCTTCCTACCCCACGGCTGCAACAGCCCTGCGCCGCTGTCCCTTGCCCCTTTTTCGCATCTTAGGCCAATGCCGCACTCTCCGCCGGCAGTCCCTCCCTCGTTGGCGACGTTGACCCCCCAACCAGTCCCTCCCCCATCACGGAGTAATGCATATCAACAGCCAAGAATTCGGGCCTGCAACAGTCGCACTCTCCGTCGGCAATGTCCCTCCCCCTGTCGGCGATGCCGAGCCCTTCTCTTCCTTCCTTTTCTCTCCCCCGCCCTCCACAGCGGCAACAGCCTCGCGCCACCGCCTGATAAACCCATTGCAATCTTTCCTCCCTTTTTTTTAATCTTTTTGATCAAAATGCCCCATTGTTTAAGTTAAATTACTTATACGGTGAGGCTGTTGGCCGGCTTTTAGACGGAGGGTGTTGAGTGCCACACTTATGAAAGTTTGGGGTGACAGATAGCTAAAAAAAACTGTGGTGCAGCGCGCTACCGTGTGAAAACTTCGAGGTGCCTATGACCCAATTTAGAGATTAGGGTTTCTGTGATATTCCAAAAATGCCCTCCTAAGTTCAGCTTATTAATTTTTTTTGCCGGAATTTGGTTGGAATTTGGACGGAGGGTGTTGGGCGCCACACTTATGCAATTTTGGGGTGACAGATAGTTAAAAAAAACTTTGTGGTACAATACGCTACCGGGTGAAAACTTCGGGGTGCCTAGTGTAATTGACCCAAATTTTCCAGAGCTTGACTAGTACCAAAGGACTATGTGAGGCTAAGCTGTGGAGAAGATAGATGTTAGAGCTTTGATTTTCCTGCTTCCAATCTCTTAATCTGCATTTGCCTTCCGTTTCCTTGCTTTTTATTTACTTTTCTCCTTCTTTTCTGCTTTTTTTGTTGCAAAATTTTCTCAGAATTCCGGCTATATCACTGGGAGTGACGCTCTCCTCAAAGCAGGATCATGATTCTCTCATTCTGGTATAACCTAACTAATCTGTAGCTGTAACGTCTAAACGTGGTGACAATGGGCATGATAGCAACTTTGTATAATTGTTGGGCTGAGAATTGATTCAAGGACTTGATTGTTGTGCTGTACAGAGAGGCAGTGTTTCACATCACTACTGGCAGTAGGCATTAGATGAGTTACTAGGGGGTACTCCCATTCTTTGCAGTCTTGTATGCAACACTATCTTGTGTGTTTGAACTTGTGAAGGTGGGACAGAAACTTCGGCAATCACAGAAGCTTGTGGGGACTTCAGGTGAGAACTGCATTACGGACTCTATTCAGATATCCAATATATGTAAAACAACCTGACCACAGTACTTTTCAAATAATCCTTGTTTCTAGATCATTTTTTTCGACATAATTGTGACTCAGATCTGAAAAGACGCAGCTCGTGAATATCCTAGAGAGGTCGTGAATATCTTAGAGAGGGTGAAGCCCCCCCCCCCCCCCCCCCCCACAAAAAGCATGCATGGCCTGAAGTTAAGCAGCAACATTGAAGACATGGAACTTGATTCTCTACAAATGACAATTCTAGCAAGCTCTCAGGGAAGTTGTAACAGTGGCGGCAATTTCTCGTGGCGGCAATATCTCTTCACGCAGCACATCGGCCACAGTAATTCCCCATATCGACAGGTTTATTGAAATGGTGGATTTGACTTGTCAATAATTTCTACTTTGATTTAATGTCAATCTGCATTTCCCTAAATTTGGAAGTTGACATACAGTCAATTTTGTTTTTTGGCCAGCTTATGAAGCCATATGAGGGCCCAACCCTTGAGATAGGGGACCAACTAACAAAACTGTAACTTGAAATAATGTTTCCCATCATCTCCCTTTGTGCAGTCTCATCTTTATTGTTTCCAACGTCTGTTCATGTCCACACAATCTCAATTCTCACACCCACGACTATGTGAAAAGGGAATAGAGAGAATGTATCTTCCTTCTCCATTGCAGTCTCTTACACACTCTTCCCATGGCTGCCCCCTCGGCGATTCCCCGGAATTTCTCTTTCTGCCTTTCCAAACCCATTTCCAAACACCATCATTCAAGAACTTTCAAATCCTACAGCGGAACCCGTGCAAAAATATCAGTTGTCCCACTCAATGGAGGTAAAATCATGCATAGTAGGGGCAATTTCCACGAACCTTCCTTACCCATTCGAGTTCTTGGACATAGTTCCAAGTTCTTGCAGGTGGGTCATCATGAGAATCATCCCACTCGAAGCCTTTCGGCCAAGTCCATGGGCTCCGACAGCAGTACCACCTCGACAGCACTTCAAAGCGTGCGTAACATGCTGAATGCCTTTGTACTATCTTGAATTTGTGTTCTAATGATTTGTGTTCTAATGTTTTAGAGCTCGGGTTGGGTGGGTGCGCCTCAGCGCTTCAGTGACTGCCCAACGAGTTCGGAAATAGAGTGTCTACTTCACTTTGCTCTCTTGCTTATTCTCATGCGACCAAGCACCGCTTATCATGTTCGCCACCGCAGAAGATCTTGGAATAAAAACCACCACTTAAGATGTACGGAATAGAGGCCTTGCTAGCTCAAGTCGAGGGCAGAATTACCAATTTCAGATTATACGGAAGAAGAACCGCTGCTGTCCAATCCATCACAATTTCCTAGTTCTTCTGAAAAGCGAAAAGCCTTTATTAGATTAGTCCGCAAGCGAGTCGACTCGCTAAGCTTCCACAGAGGTCTTTTCTGGGGGACGAGAAGGGACATGACTGGCCTCGCCATGGACAATAGCCACCTAGTCAACTATAATTAGTCTAGTGTTTATTTTGATGTAAAGGTCGACCACTCATTTTGAGTTGTGGGTCATAGGGCGGGCAGACCGACCCCGAGTTGACCACCAAATCAAAAAAGTATCTTTTTTTTTTTTCTCCCGGGATCAGAAGCAGAAGGCTAGGCACCAAGGCTTCCAATCCCCCTGCAACATGAGAATTAATGTGGCTTCCCTTTGGAATGAATAAGTGATGTGCGTTACAAGAAATTGAGGGGAGTCCTCGCCATCTTATCAGAGGGAAGTGACTCTGACAACCATTAAAGCACGCCACCCAGGCCGGGTGCATATGGAGTGCTCTTGTTTGCACCCAAATTGGGGCATGCTCTTGATGATTGTCACAGGGCACTGGGTGGTGAGGACAACCCACCGGAGTACTCATAGTGTAAATTTGATAAATGGCAATTCTTTTTATTCCCGCCAAACATATGACTTCAAACCATGTGTAACTGCAGGTCAAAGCTTTATGTAACTTGAATTTCTGTTTGAATAGCTTATTTATGGCTTAGTTATTTGGTGGCTGCGCTTTAATGGTTTAGATGAATGGTAATAACTATGGTTCATGAAAGGTATAACCTGTAATGCACAAGGAGAACGTATTACGGGACAGCCACAAATAGGTTAATAATGACCGCCACAAACTTATTTCCTGTCTGTTCTAACGGGCTCATGTAATTTTGCCATTAGGTGTTCGGAGTGATGCATTTAATTGTTTCGCTTGGAATTATACTGGCAATGGATAAGTACTTGAAAAAGGCCTTTGTTGCTGCGGCCATTAAGTTCCCAAGTGCTTTATTTGGGATGTTTTGCATATTTTCCATTCTAGTGATTCTTGACTCTACTGTGCCGGCCGCCGCAACAAGCCTGATGAACTTCTTTGAGCCTGCCCTGATGTTTATCCAGAGGTGGCTCCCGTTGTTCTACGTTCCATCCTTGGTAGTCTTGCCTCTCGCTATCCAAGATGTCCCTGCGGCTTCAGCAATCAAGATCTGCTTCATTGTAGGTATATGAATTAATGCTCCTTCCTGCACTATGAAGCACATCCTTTAAATTCTTGAATGTGGAGTTGGCACAGAAAACAAATATGTGCTTGGCTTACTGGCCGTGTGAACCTGCTATTGCAACTTAACCAGAATTAGGTGAATGACTAAGTCCATTAATCATAGTTGGTTACAATATCTCTTCGCCATCATCTCTTTTGGTAAGCAAGAGACAACAAACTCAAGCCAACAAATACAATGTCTTGTTGTGGTGTCATCATTCCCTCAACTCTATCATGTTTCCAACGCCATTGGCCGTCTCTTTGTACTCGGATACATGTGAGGTTTATCTTGTATTTGCCTATTTTACATGTAATAAGTGTATTGCCCTGGCACTACTGGTTCAACTGCAAGTGCTCATCCGTACATCTGCAATGCCGCAGTTCAAATATTTGGAGTCAGTCTGTACTCTGTCCAGATATGGGATAAGACTGCCTACTGCAATCTTCCCCAGAAATTACCTAAGCGGTACCTTTTGTGTTGGTAGGTAACACTCCTATATGATAGACTAACCCCTTGCCCAACGCCTCATCTCCACTCTCTACATCTCTTGTTCAAGTACTGGTAAGTCCTCTACTACATTTTACATGGACTATATGTATTCCTGCCCATTTTCTTTTCTGCACGTGAGATCTGCAATAGAGGACTAGGGATCAGCCATGAACAGAGCCATTCTTTGGAGGAAAAGGTTTTTATGCTTCTTTTGGTAAGCTTGATGGTGTTATAAGCCAGAAAACCAAGGCACCAAACAACCTATTGGCACCCCAAGGACAAACATAGAAGAGTAGACAAGCCTCAGGAAACCAACTATTGACAAGAATAAGGGTTGCCAGTATCACGCAATATCACAAGGGAGGATACTCGCGTTAGAACAAAAACCTCATATGTTGTAGTCTAACACAACTCTCACATGAATGCTGTCCTTCTTTCATTCTTCGTGCAGAATAATGACTTTGTATTAAGATAAAATCGAAAACCAACCTTGCTTCCTCCTGATGAACGAGCTGCTCTGCAACTCATTCTTCACTGGCAAGTAAAATTCAAACTTCTCTGTCAGCTATACGATAGATCTTATTCTTGCATTTAACTCATTTAAGTGCAAAGCCCTTTACAGAAAAGCTGGGGTAAAAAACTAAACAATTTGTGTCTTGACCTGGGTTCGAGTTGAAAATAAGATTTAAAGAGGTCCATTTTTTACGGTCAAACTTCTTAATGCCATAAGTCCCCTAGAATGATCTGCCCTTACAATTTAATCTTACTGATGTTTCAGTTAGGTGGATTCCTGAAAATAGTAATGGGGCTGGTAAATATGAAGTAAATTGTTGCATAATTCGCTTTATGACTATTTTAGCATATTGTTTTTGCTATCACTACTAGCTTATTCAACTACTGAGCTTAGGATGCTCTTCATATAAGTTCCAGTAAGGGGATACTTGCAGTCAAAAAATTTCAGCCCTAACATAACTCTCTTTGAGTGCCAATGCCAGTCTCTCCTTCATAAAGTGCATGATCGTATTTATGGTAATTGCACAAAGCAGATATTTTTGCAGAAGTTCCAAATAATTCCATTACTTTATGTACTTCTTGATTGAAGCCACATTAGTTGAAGTTTCTGCTCATAAAGTAAGCTCTAAGCCACGAAAATTACAAATTTCTTGTGACCTGTTTCCCTGTCAAGAAGCTTAACAGTTCAGATAAACTAGGTCTCTCTCTCTCTCTCTCTGTGTGTGTGGGTGTCTACGTGCGTGCATCCCTGTTTCTCTTTGTAATAATGCTGCCACCACATTTTGTTCTTCTGCAGTTGTTGGCTGGCTGGCTTCACTTTCTGTTGCAGGCTACACAGCTATAGCTGTAAGGAAAATGGTCAAGACAGAAATGATACCTGCTGAGCCTATGTCCAAACCTTCTCCTTTTTCTTCCTTGGAGGTGTGGGCTTGGAGTGGCATCTTTGTTACATCATTTGGTGCAGCAGTTTTATACCCAACAGTACTGGGAACAAATGCTAGGACATGCCTGCCTTTTCTACTTGCATCTACCGTCTTAGGCTATATGGTTGGTTCTGGGTAAAATTCATTCTCCTTATTTTGTGATCTTGGTAGTTCTTACATAGGAAGTACATTAATATTCAGATCATCTTATGGTTGATCATCATGCTCTTCTTGATCTGCTGTTCAAGGCTGCCAGCTGCTGTTAAGAAGGTTTTCCATCCAATTATTTGCTGTACGCTAGCTGCTGACCTGGCAGCATTGGCTTTCGGTTATCTTTCCAAGTCTGGAATAAATCCTGTCCTAGGTACACATTTAACCTACAGTTCTAACCTTCAATTGTAGTGTTATGCTTCAGTTGTTATAGAGACGTATGACAAAATAAAAATGGTATCTTACAGCAACAAATGACAATAACTGAATCATTAGGATTTCAAATATGTGATTCGGGATTCCCTGTATACATTTGTATAATATTTCTTAGGGCTAATTACACCTATGTCCCTGAGGTTTGGAGGTAATTACACGCGAGGACACAAAGTTTCAAAATGTAACACTTATGTCCGTTGACAAACGGAATATAAAAATACTTAACGGTTTTGACAAAAAGACCAAATTGCCCCTAAATAAAAGTTGAAATCCTGATTTGCCCCTGGGACCACCCACCAACCCCTTCCCCCTTCCCACCCCCACCCCCCCAACCCCATTCCCACAGCACCCCGTCGCCTGTGCCTCCCCCTTCCCCTTCCCCGTCGCCCCCACCCTACCCCTTCCCGTCGCCCCCACCCTCCCCTTTCCCCTTCCCCGTCGCCCCCACCCTACCCCTTCCCCTTTCCCGTCGCCCCCACCCTCCCCTTTCCCTTCCTCGTCGCCAGCGTCGCCTTTACTGGTCGATCGGGAAAAGACGGGTGGTTGACCTCGAGATGGCACCGGTGATAAATCCCGGGCGGTGGTGGCAGCGGCGCGATGGTTGCAGAGGCGTTGGTGATGGCGCTCGGTGAAGGAGCGTCAGAGTTGATCGCGATGCTTGCAGCGGGGACCGAAGTTAGTCGCCGGCGACCGCTTGTGCGGCCGATGATGGGGCAACTGACCGAATTTGTTGGCCGTCAACAGGTGGTGGCAGCGGCGCGATGCTTGTAGCGGGGACCGGAGTTAGTCGCCGGTGACCGCTTGTGCGGCCGGTAGTGGGGCTGCCAGCGAGTTGGGGGGAGGGGGAAGACAATGAAAATTAGGGTTTATAGTATTAATTTAAAATTTTTAAAAATTACTCAGTATATACATACAAGGGTAGTTTTGACATTTTAAAAATACGTATTGCTGACATCATTAAAAAAGTACACTTTTTACGGATGGACACGGGTGATACATTTGAAACACTTTTGGTCACGGAATGTTACATTTTGAAACTATGTCCTCGCGTGTAATTACTCCCAAACCTCAGGGACATAGGTGTAATTAGCCCTATTTCTTAACCTAGTTGAGACCTGTTCAGTCAGTTATGAGATCACAACATAGTATCGTGAGCATCCTTTCTTGATCATTTTTCACATCTGAGTCAAAGATAGTGCTATGCTAAAAGATTTTTTCGGTCTATTTGCAGAAAATAAGTCAATGTTCCTTTCTTGGGAATTAGGTATAGTAACTTTTTGTTTCCAGTACCAGTTACCAAGTATCCCCTTACTCAAAAGTCGAGTTTTAGATGTTTTAGGTTTGACGTCTGAGATGCTAAAGAAAAATAGTATTTTCATAAACCATCAGAAACATGCAAGGGACTTAGTCATTAGCATTTCAAATTTATAAAAATTGATTTTTGATAAGCATTGATACAGTGAAGATATTAGGTGACATGTCGAATAAGTGGCAGACAGACGGTAGGCAGCTTTTGCTAATATTTACAGTTACTAGGATGATATAGGGTGCTCCATTGTAATCAGATAGTCACTCATCCAAAATGGAAAATGAACCTCTTTGCAGTAGCAGGGGCAAGTTTGAATTAATAACCTTCCCCAGACTATGCAATGAAGGGAGCCTTTGTGCTGGTCCTTTTTACTAAGGTGATATTTGAACTTGTGGTAGTGATGCCAATAATAGCCGATGAGTTGTACCTGTGAAAGTTGTGACGGGACATGAAAAAGTAAAACTTGTCTAAGATCACATTTCTCTGTGCAAAAACATATAGCCTTACGTTAGGTAATCAGTAAATAGGCGGTCTGTGTTGGTGCTTTTCAGCTTGATCTCTTTTATGGTGCTTTTTACTCCTGAAAGGTATAGGACAAATATATTGCTTAGTTCAAGTTGAGTTACTGGACAATATGTAAGTATATTGTTGAGTTAATCAAACAGAGACTATTGTTTCACTGGAGGAGATAACGTTATATGTCGATGAATGTACTTTTCCCATATGTCTTACCTTTGCCCTGTTTTTCAACTTATACAGGACTATATTCATATGCTTCATATTGATACTAAAATGCTTTGGAAACATGCAGGATATTACCTTACGAAGGCCTCATCTAATCCTGGAGCTGGTGATATTCTTATGGGGTTTTTAGGATCTGTTATCATCTCCTTTGCATTCTCAATGTTCAAACAGAGAAAGGTGACATACTTTTTTTGATCCAGTGAGAAACTAATGTAAAGTATGTTATGCTAACTTTTGGCTGGTGTAATTTCTGCGTTAGTTTAACTAAACTCCTGGAGGAGGTCACTTAGTGCTTTGTATTAATTTTTTTTGGTACAAAGTGCTTTGTATTAATGACACATTCTCTTTTCCACTTTCGGTAAATACAGTAGTATACTTAGGCGCCTAAGGTGAGCAGTCTAGATGATAGGGAACCTCCAAAGTAGATTGAAGAGGTGCTGGTGTTGGTAGTGAAGGCTTGGCAACAAATGATAAATGGAAACCCAAAAAGACCCCACTATCATTTTGTAAACAATGATCAAGCAGGTTTCGGGGAAAATTTGATGCTGAGGTTATTCTTTAGTGAACTATGCTGAAGTAATGTCTGTAGTTCTGTTTTTTCAGCTTGTTAAGAGACATGCCGCCGAGATTTTTACATCGGTCATTATATCGGCGCTATTTTCATTGTATTCAACCGCGCTTATCGGACGTCTAGTTGGGTTAGAACCAACTTTGACTGTATCAATTTTGCCGAGATGTATAACTGTGGCACTTGCCCTCAGCATTGTGTCATTTTTTGAAGGTGAGTTGCTGATCTCTCTCTTACACTGCTGAAATTTCCGTCATTCACAATATATCAGATCGACTATTAGCCTTTTTTCCTCCATAACTGTAATAAATAGAGCTTGTTCTTGCTCTAAGTTACCTTTCTTTTACAAGGTTCATGCATCAGTTAATAGTATCATCTATTGTATTGGTATCCAAATTATATGTGAGAAAGACATAGGAATTCATTTTACTAACTATTAACAAGTGTTTCATATTTAGAACATGTTCTTATCTTCCAGAATTCAGAAATCAATATGGAAATCCAATAGGAATGATCTATAGCTAACCATTCAAGGTTCCTGCTACCTACCAAGTACCAACAGTTAGCTGGTATCGAATGATTTTTGGGTATGAACTTCATTTTGTGGAACAGTACTGACAATGGCCAGCTAAGACAGTTGAAGAGAAGTATAAAAATACTGCACACAGAATACAGGTCTTTCTTGCGTCTTACATGGTCACACTGTAGCTCCTTCATAGTTACTTCTGTTGGGAATTTTGTTGCTAGAAGCCAAGTGGAGGGGGGGTTCATGTATTATATGTCATGCATCTGTTGCAACCTCACTACACAACATGCTAGAAACTAATATTTCTGGCAAATGGAGGGGAAGGCATGACCCCCATCTAGCCCCTCAGTCCTTCCTCTGTATGCACTTCAATTGGATTCCTCATTGCTCTCGGTATTGTTTTAGGTGCCAATACATCTCTCACAGCGGCTGTTGTTGTATTAACTGGTCTCGTCGGAGCAAATTTTGTTCAAGCAATGCTTGATAAACTTCGATTCCAGGATCCTGTTGCACGAGGAATTGCTACTGCATCTAGGTATTCTTGTTTTTCGTACGGTATCATTCCCTTGATAGATATTTCCTGTAAATGCATCAAAGATTTTTTGGTGTAAGAGCAACCTAGCTGGCATGATACAAGCGGTCTCTCTAGAAGTTCAAATGGTTTCTTTCTGGTGTCAGCCAGTGTAGGATATGACCAGTAGAGCACAAGGAAATGACACGAATATCCTACGTAGTGCCCTATCTCAGCCACGTTTCTATGAACAACATAGCTAAAATGAGGATGCTGAAGCTGGGACGAATGAGTTGAAACAGTAGGAAATTAGTGCAAATTTGAGTTTGCTTGTGTGAGGAGAGTACATCCGAGTACAATTAGACGTAACATCTTAGAGGAGATGTTATGAACTTTTGTAGAGCTTTGTTACATCAATAACGAACACTGAAGTGTCAGTCTAGAAGGATGGCTTAAGGTAACAGGCATGAAAAAAATCAGGCTCCCCTGTAAATTTCAGGGAATTACGTTATAACACCCAAACGCTTAAACATGAAATGACTCTTTGTAGGGGAGCCGTGGATAACCAGTTTGCACATGGCATCAAAATGCCGATTGACCATCAATGTCGTTTTTCCACGGCCATCCCTGAGAGAACCTTTTTAAGATAATTGATTTCATTTTAGACTGAAACAAAGCTATTATATATGATTAATGTTTCCTATTGTAAATGAACTTTGAGCCTTCTTCTTCTTTTGTTGTTTCAGTGCTCATGGATTAGGAACAGCAGCATTGTCAGCAAAGGAACCTGTGGCTCTCCCATTTTGTGCCATTGCTTATGCTCTTACCGGAATTTTTGGTTCTCTCGTATGCTCAGTTCCACTGGTCAGACAAAGCTTGCTTGCTGTTATTGGCTGAGACGATCCCCACTCTGGTCTTATAAATGCACGTCTCTTCCGTATGCATTTCCGACCTACCTAGAAGATAATATTTTGGCCAAATTCCGAGAGACGAAGCAGCCACTTGGATCACCAAGCACGTTCTGCGTTGTACATAAATCAGACTAGTGAATTTGTGGAGCTAAACATTCATGATCATTCAAGTTAAGTGTAGAATAATTGGCTTGATCCACCTTGCGAGCTGCATATCAGTGTTCAGTCTCATGGTAAAGATGCTCAGACTTTTTCTGGCAATGCTTGGATTGCTTCATCTCGCTCGCTCTTCAATTTCACAGGGTTGAATGTCATTTTCTACCTCTACGTGCCCGTCGTGCCGCCATGAAAGAAACCGAAAAAAAAAAAGTGGCCCAAGTCCTAAAACTCAAGATTGCAACCAAGATGATGAGAAAGCAGTGCTCAAGTGAAACGATGTAGTGATATCATAGCCAAGAGTGCCATAGAGAATATCTTCCCTCTGTGGCTACGAGGCTACACTACGTCTTTGATACTATACAGTTTTGTTAATTTTTAGAACAGATGGAAACTTAATATGGTATCGGAGCTATCAGTTTTGCAAAAGTCTTGTTTCTAATCCTTTCTGCTTGCATCCGATTTCCATAGTGGCAATGCAATTAGCAGCTCTTTCGGTGACTTTTCTCCTCCCATTTGTAATGTTTCCAATTATTAGTAGCAAAAATCAAAGCACATTTATTCTGGAATATCTTACAAGGAAAAAGATACACGGCTTTTTGGTATCAACAAATGTACCTACATACTTATATATGACTACTGGTCCCTTTATTTTCTTATCAAAAGCTATGAACAAGGTCACTAAGACCTACGAAAAGTACGAGCAATAAAAAGTAGAAGGTGCATTACAAAAATCACTACCAACATTGACTACCATCCACTGATGGTACGTTGTAGGACTCACCTGGTGTCACTCTGTTTAGGAAACATTTTGGTGCCAAACCTTTTTCCTTTTCGAGAAGTAAACAATTCATTCCCAAAACCGACAAACTCTCCATTAAGCAGAGTTGAAGATAAAGGGGGGGAGGGGGGAGAGAGGCTTCTCCCTCATTTGCTCAGTTACCTGTAAGTTCCACTCAGCCCTGGAAATATGGCTTTATACCTTTCAGCATTCATAGTTTGAACAGTATTCACTACCTACACTTGGCGCTTAATTTGATCTTAGTTTTCACCTGTACCCCAATTTCCCACAAAGTTTGTTCTTTTTTTGTGGGTTTGTGTTTTCTGGACACGATTCAACTGATATGATGTGATTGCTGTGCTTTGCCCTTGAATTCTTCATCTCTTTGTGAGTTTCCTTCATTTGATCACTCCAGAGTTATTTGAGCCGGTCTGTCTTGGATTTTCTGGGTTGCAAGTATATGTTTAGCTGTAATGCGTGTTTACTTATACATGAATTGGGTACATGTTCATGTATATATATATATATATATATATATATATATGTGTGTGTGTGTGTGTGTGTGTGTGTTCTTACAGTGTCTGAAACGTATTGTGCTTCCATTTGTGCTCGCTCCCTCTTTTCATGATTCTGATTAGTTCTACTCAGTAGGCCAAGCCATGGCATTATAGAATTCCTCTGTACTCGCTTATTTGCAATCTAAAAAATATGTAGTTTCACTGGGGATTTACGAGCCGGGAAAGTGTCCAGTCAGTTCAGATGAATACTTGGTATAATTTGAGCTGTGAAAAATCCAAGTAAAATCAGGCTAGTACATCTGCCAGGGAAAAATATGTTCTTTTGTGGTAGAGGAAAAGGTCTGGGAGAAATATGGACTTTTTCTGTTCCAGCTCGGAATTTCTCTTTGCTTTTCATAGTTGTGTTCAGTACATTCTTAGTTCTGAGTAGCCTCTCACCATGATATTTAACTGTATGGCGCTTCAGTCTTTGAGCATCACTCTTGATGTCGAGAGCTTAGGCATTACGTAATATAATAATGCACCACTTCCCTCGAGAAAACCAGAAACTCAAAAACCACCTTATGTGTTTCCTGCATCTAGACGACTAAATACCTGTTGTGGCAAAATCTTCGTTGTAGGTTCAATTGCTGGGCATCAAAAGGTAGATGAGGCCTTGTTCAAATGGACACCCCGTGATGTCTGAAGAGAACAACAGAGAAGCATGTCTTCCACACTTTTCCTGGATTCCTCCTGGGAATTGTGTCCCTGCAATAAAAATTAGCTTAAATTCCTTTCAGGCAACTCAGATGAACCCACAACCTGGTTTTGCTGCAATCCCAATTCGCTCCGTTGCGCCCACTGCTGAGCAAGCAAAGAGAGAGAAGTCTTCAAAGAGTTCTAAGCAAAGCTTCCCTAAAGTTTTGACCTCAAAGAAAACCAAGAAAAGTTCTTCTACATCCAAAAAGGCCAAGGCACAAACGAAACCGGGAGCAAATATCGAAAGGAAGAATCCAAATGTGGTTTTCAACGAAGCCAACTTGGACGTTTCTGGAGTACCTCCCCCGTTTTGTGGTTGCACAGGTGTTGCTAGAGGGTGCTACAAATGGGGATCCGGTGGATGGCAATCCTCTTGTTGTAACTCTAGAATCTCTGAATATCCCCTACCCGTGAGCTCCTCAAAACCAGGTGCCCGCATTGCTGGGAGGAAAATGAGCAATGGAGCATATGCGAAGCTTCTTTGTAGGCTTGCAGCTGAGGGTCTTGATCTTTCTCGACCTGTGGACTTGAAGGATCATTGGGCTAAACATGGTACTAACAAGTTTGTTACAATTAAGTAGAATCGTGAAGAGTTTGCAGCAGTTATTTGCCTGCTAATTAGCCCGTTTGACCTTTCCAGGCGTTCTCTTTTGTATGTATCTTTCAGGCTGTTGAGATGAGTAGTTTGTGAAATTTTGCAAGTATCTTGTAAGAGTGTGCTGCTAATGTCCAGTTCGGGTCTCTGAGCATGTAATATGTTGGCCTCTTTCCTGTAAAAGTATGTATTTTGTGAAAGTATCTCGTAATCTTCTTGTCCCTCCGTACTAGTTACTCTTTTTTTATTTCTCGGAAGAGTGATCCTTGAAATTCTTTTTTGTAAAATTGGCGATCACATGGGGGTGATCCTAGCTTTATAGATGACTAATAATTAATTTACATAAAGAAGCTTTTCCCTCATGTCTTGTGCCCGCTGAATTCTGTTGTTTCTTGATATAGTTTTGGTCACCCATACAAGAGGCTCGTTGTGACCATCTTATACGCAATTAGAACTTATCCCTTCAGTCGATCTGCAAGTTAAGGTGGAGTTTAAAGAATTTTGTAGCTGGATAATTTAATCTACCATAAAATTTTGCCCCTTGGATCGAAACTCTTAAAAGCCCGTAGATGGTATTTCCTTCAGAATGGACATTGACATTGCTTTTAGAACTTTTTACTGTGCATGAGTTTGCCTCCTGCATTAGGGTGAGTCTTCTCGCCCTTATATTGCAGCTTTCTCTTGTCACATTTATTTGTCTGTTGAAGCTGGTTCATGCGCGCGGCGCGCATATTATTCCATCAGCGTTGGCATTATAAAGTCGATAACAGAAGCAATAAAGGTGGATTCTGCCAAGAAATTCCAACTGTTCCTTAATCTTCTTAAATATCATTTCTGCTTTTTGTATCTCTATATAACAAATCTCCACAGAATAACAAGCTGAAACTAGATACATATGGGAGCGTTTCTCATTCTTATCAGGAATAGCCTAGCACTCGACTGGAACATAAAAGAGACGGAAGAATAAACTCTTGAAAATTTAGGTACACAGGCTGAAGGAGAAGGGCCTTTGTGTCTCATGCAGTAATACAAGAGGCACTTGTCTTGGGCACTTGGAGTGAGCTGCAGTTGTTTAGGCTTTTGTGGCTTGCAGAGAACCTGCGGCCCTGCTTGCTGTGAGTTGCTCGTAGAGATCTCTGATTTTCAACCCGACAATGGTTTGGAAGAGACCTGTTCCATTGTTACTGCCAGGGAAGTCGGCGTGCTTCAACATTTGTTGGGTTACCTCACCGTAGAACTTGGTGGAGATGTTGCTCAGATGGCTCTCGACGTAAATGAGCTCATCTAGTCTGTCGAACTGGCCATCCATCTCCAGAACAGACACCTGAAAAGGTAGTGTACAGGCAACAGCATAAATATAAGAAGATCCAGTTATTAGTCATTTCAATTTCCATAAGCTATATACATCATGCTTGGTTTTTCATCTTTAGCGCACCTCATTCAGGGAACTTACTTTAATTCACTAATAGGCCATGGTTATAGTTCTATTTTTAGTTGTTTTGAAACTCAAATAGGGCAGCTCAATGCATGAGGCTCCCTCCACTGTGGGATTTGAAGAGGTTGCATGTCGAACCCTTGAACTTTAGGATAAAAAAGAGCAACTTTACCCTTGTTCGAAGGCTCAACCAAGGTAGCTGATAGTTGGCAAACCCCGAAGATGTATGGATATGCTAAACAACGTTACTCGTACCTATTTTGCTTAACGTACAGCTCAGTTTGAAAATCGTGTGCTTAAGAATGTTTTATAAGGTGATACTAATGAACAAGTGATGAAATTTTGGATCTGAAGCCTGAGAGCGTGCATACCTCGTTACTGAAATACGCGTCAGGGCCATAGGCAAATTTGATGCCTGGGTAAGAGCAAGTAAGCTTCCTCCCGCATGGTATCCATGAGATGGTAGAACCTTCATCAAACAAGTAAACTGGGTTGAAGAACTTCACTCCCTCTTTCATTATCAGCTTCACTCTCAGAACTTTCCCCTCGTTGTCGTCGGGAATGAGCTGGGTTGGCAACACTTCGATAACTGCATCCGCGTATTGCTTTTGCGGATCTGCAGAATGCACAAACCAAAAAAGTTCAAGTTATTAATGGTTTCTGATGTTAAGTTCAAGTTTACGACATGCGTACAAGTATCACACATACAGGAAGATTATGATCGAATAGCAACCGAACGTCTAAACACCTGGTTAAGCTATGAGGAAGTAAGATTATACCAATGTAGGCATCAAAATCTGGCTTTCGGGCTTCAATACTAGCTTTGATACTTTCAAGGCTGTGTCCTCGCTCTGCCATGTCCCTCTGCAATTTATTAGAACACCATAAGTAACTGAAACTATGATCTTTTGAGCTGCATTATGGATCTTTCTTTTCTTCGTTTTGTTTGGCGTTGAAAATTCATTGAGAACATCGTCGTGTTCGTTTGTTGTAAAATTTCAGGATCCAGAAACTTGTCTCCTACATTGCTCGAGAACACGGACCAAATTACCTGGATTTTCCAGGCGAATTTAACCTCGTTGCTGATGTCCAAGTAGATACTGAAGTCTAATAGGTCCCTTACCCGCTTATCATACCTAAATATTCGCAAGTTCCCTTGGTTAGATGTGCATAAAATAGGACATGCAAGCAAAACATAGAACTCAGCAGCATATTCACGAATAAGGTTACATTCTGAACGTTTCCTTGTGCCTTTTCAATTGTACGGATCAAGTCAAAAATATTTTGCTGTGGGTTAAAAAATTCTGGTTTGATGCCAATCTGCAACTGGACCAGCTTGCCAATGGATGGGATGTTTTCTCTTCCTATGTCCATGGATGATGTTAATAGCAGTCTAGCCAGTAGCCACACAAGAATTGCGCAGCTAGGGTCCCTTTGATGACCCCAACTCCCCAAAAGAAGAAACACCCACCCACCGAACCCCATTAAAGGTGGTCAGGCTGATCTGTACCTTCAGGTGAATTTATGAATGCAACATTATCTTACGCTAAAATTTTGTAGCTAAGGTCAATTTTTGTAGCCAAAAGAAATAACAAAGTTGTCTTTTAACCACAAATGCAGGGATTCGACGATATTTTTACTTCATGGAAAAAAATTTGACTGCTTCTAGACGGTAGGAAAAGCTGGCAACTCCTCCTCCACCCCTGCCCGCCCACCTTCCACCACCATCCAGTGCAAAAACTCTGAATCTCCTCATCTCCACCTAACTGAGACATATTTTAGAGGAGGGGTAAGGTTGTACCCTAATCCACCTAGTCTATAGTAGCATGGTTGTTCACAAAGCATTCCCTTTATATACCAGAAATGCAACACTATGAGGCTCTACCTATGAATTACCATGCTAATGTATGGATTCTCTTTATGGTAATAGAAATGTTGCATTATGCCTCAAAAAACGTCTGCTCTAATATCATCAAATGCAATAGATACGAAACAATATGGAATGTTCTTACCCACACTTATAACATCGCTCATCATTAACAGCATATAAAGCGTGAAAATAGACGGTCCTTAAATTTGACGGCAATAAAAAAAAGATTGCCACCGGAAGAATTATGGAGAGAAAAGAAAATGGGGGATTAAATTGGGCCGGATCGTATGGGACACTGCGGCCAACACAAGTGCGTACGAAACTGTCAGTTTTTCTCCTAGCAAACATGATCATGGTCCATTTCAATTCTCAAGAAATAAATAAATCGTAGCCCCTTAATAAAAAGAAACATTGATCTATTGTAAGAATATGGAAATATGGGGAAAATACATAAGAAAAAAAACTCCTCTTTCGTCAAAATGGAAGAAAGTAATTTTTTTTGGGAAAAAATTAGGTAAGTGAGAAATAATAAATAAGTGCTATCCATTTTAAAATAAATGGAGCGTCAACTACTTTCACACACTGTATGTTCATTAACGATAAAATACAATTTTTAAGAAGAAATGAGGGCGTGATAAAATATATTACTGCGGAGAAAGAGACATTCCCAAAGCGACATATTCTCTTTTTCAGAGACAGGCTCATAAAATTGCATACTCCTAATTAAATATGTAGATACCAAGAAAATTGTGGAAACAAACCACACGAGTTTCTTCTTCTTCTCTTTTGGCTCAGGTGGGGTGAAGCAAGCTGACAATTCTATATGACATGTTTGATGAGAGAGATGGAACTCAGGAATGATAACATATGTACTTACATTGGGTGCAATCCTTCAATAACGAGGATCTTAGGGGGCTTGATGAGCTCCGGAGGGTCCAAAAGACCAGAAACATGGTTGTAGATAGGCTTCTGAACAGCAATGCCGTCCTTGATGGCCTTAACCTGCTCATACATGAGATCAAAGTTGTTGGCTCTTGGGTCCAGAGCAGTCACCCCCTTCTCCTTCCTCCCCGTCCTGTCAAGCGAATGGTAATCGTCCAAACAGATCACGGTGGTGGTGTCGCTGATGAGCGTGTTGGAGTCCGGGTTGCCGCCCTTCGGTGGCTCCGCCGCGCCTCCGAACACACTCGTCAGCCTCCTCATGAAGGTGCTCTTGCCACACCCCGAGTCAGCTGCCAAGCCAATGACAATTGTCTGCGAGTCAGCTGCCGCGCATGTTATGCCTCCGCCACCTCTCTTGCTGCTCCTCTTGCTGCTGGTGTAGAACACCACCTGTTTCTGCTGAAATCCCAGGTGGGTTTTGTTGGGTGTTGAGATTGAACATGTGGAATTCAGGGACTGGACTGTGTACACTGTGCAAACCGCCATTTTCTCTCTTTGGCAAGATGGAGAGTTCCTCGGTTTCTGAGAGAGAAGGAGATGCTCTTGAGGTTGTAACTTTTCTCAGTTGGTTTTGGGGAGTGACATGGGAATGGGAATGGAAATGGAATTTGATTCTTTGTTTCCTTTGGGATTCAAAGGAAGAAGGCTTGAGGGAGAAATGGAAGAAGAGGTTATGGTTAAAGCAACACCAGATGGCAGTTTTGGTTGGATAGGAAAGTGTTGGATTTGATGAGGGGAGGCTGATGTGTCGCTGTTTATGGGTTTCTCTGACTGCCCCTTGTTTTGGACAAATTCGGAGGTAATATTAAGGTGGGAAGAGAGAGGACTTGGTTGGTTTTTCAAAGGTAGTACTGGGGTATGACTGTCATCTCATGACTTTTCTGTTTAAGTTGGGTTATTTTTATTTAATTTTTTTTTGAATTAATTTTGTTTTTCTTTTTATTATTGAGGAAAAAATGGAATTGTAGACGAGGAGATGGGTGTTTGTGATAAATATAGGCATGGAGAAGCTTGGTGGTCATTTGCTGCAGTTTTGGATATTTGTCCTGCCACGTGGCATAAAGGTGGTGGCTGTTTGAAGATGAGGGGGGGGAAGGAGAGAAGTGGAGGAGCCACAGAAGGGAATTGCAAGAAGATAAAATGTGACAAGCCTATGTGTTGCCCTTTCATGTAATTAATCTTTAAGATACTCTCAATACTTTTTCACTAGGATGCACTAGTAATGACTACATCTATAGCAACTATAATACGAGTCACAACTATTGGGGTTTGATCTAACTCCATATGATACATAAAGCTAATTGCGAAAATGTTAACTTTTAACAGGGGCTTGCAAACTCCCAAGGGGTGGTGGAGATGGCAAAAGGCCTCGAGGAGTGATCTTGAGGTTCCAAGTTCAATTCCCCATACCGATGGGTTATATATATGAATTGCAGTTCTAACAAATTCCCTATTGGGAAAGTTTTTTTTTAAAAAAAAAAAACAAGGGCTTGCATAGTTTATAAAGTCATATGTTAGGCTCGTGAGCCCTTTTTTTTTTAGGGAGCTAGATATTATCGACTAGCTTACAATATGCTTCTACTTTGGTTCTTAAAAATCTTTACATAGTCCGACTACTTTGGTACTTTGAATCTCGTAGGTACATCCAATTGGGACTATCGATCTTCTTGACACAGTGGCACCGACTATGTCTAGCTTTTGAGCTATGTTGTCAGACTTCCACTACTTTTGTGTAAATAAAACAGCTCTTGAACAACTCAATGAGGCAATTTCTCTTTCCACCATTGCATCTCATGCCCAGGCACATGTGTATCAGAATTGGGTACAGGAAGGTATTTTGATAATCACGTAGTTGCCTGTTGAACTGTAGAAATCATGTTTTGTGTGTTTGTAAATATTTTTGAGTCATGAACATGTCATGACCATTTTTCTATTAAGGGTATCGTAAAAGGCTAAATGTACATGAATTTATCTACTTTAATATCCTTCTCTTAATAAAAAAAAATAAGATCATTCAGTATAACTTGTGATCATCCCAAAAATTTTAGCATTGCAAGCTAACAACTTTCTTGCAATGATCTTTCATTCACGGGATTTACGAACACTATGTGCTCTAGGGGAGGATGAAATATACAAGTGAAACTCGGTATAACTTTAATTTGCTCACATGGCCTGTGAACTTGTTCCAAGAACGTGAGCCGAGCTCAAGCTTAGGCACAAAGTTAGTTCTTTTTTTGCTTTCCTTTGGTGGGTTGGGGGGTGTTAGGAGGGTTGCCATCAGTGCTACCTAAACTCGTGACCATCTATTCCAAGATCCGAGGCTTTGTGGCGCATCGACGTTTTCAGGTGTAAGTGTGTAGCCAATGCAAACCAGTAGCTAGTTTCTACTGAAACCATTCGTGGCCAACAATGTTGAGTACCAGGTTATGTATGGGATCTAACAAACAAACATGATGTTAAATTATTGTTATGGCATAGACTACTAATGTATATTAGGTTCTACCAACCAGTTAGGTATCTTATATAATATCGAGTAACCAGATTCTTGAAGACAAGGTACATTCAAATCCCACGTTGTTACCCAAGTCAAGAGCAATAAAAGTTAAAATCATGACTCACAACCGGTTCATCTTGTCATCTTCAACCCAGAAAGAAGACGACCCCTAAGCATAAATACAATTCCCTTCAGTTTAACTTTCTGGGATGTCTATGTCAGATCATGCCATGGATAATATTAGTATTCTGTTGCATAATATTAGCAGTCTAGCACACACGAAAGACTTGACAGATGCTGCGCAAACTCAGCATGGGTGACTAATTTCACTAAAGCCTTTGTCAAGAATCTAGGAATACAGTCGTCAGATCATGCACAGCTACTACTTGACACTTCACCAAACAATCTATTCGTTCCGCGCCCGCTTCATTTCAAAGCAATGTGGCTCAATCATCCCCAAGGAATTGGTGTGATTAAGGAATTCTAGCAGCACATTGTGGATGGTTCGCCTCTATTTAAAGTGGCTACTTGGGGGAAAGGGATGCTTAAAGCTTTAACGGGTTGGAATAAAAGCAGATTCGGAAGCCTTGATTTTCAAATTAAGGAATCCATCCAACGGTTAATAGTTAATACACTTTCAATCTTTGGTGCCCAACCAGGTTGCTCAAACGTTAGAAAAGTCAGAAAGAATAAAGTTTGACTAGCATTTGGAATGCGAAGAGATATATTGGGCACAGAAGTCCAGAATTTCTTGACTGAGGCTGGGAGACAGAAATACCAAATGTTTTCATGTTTCGACCATGGTCAGTAGAATTAAAAATAGAATCATCAATATTTGCGACACGGAAGGTCGTAACCATACCTCTCACTCTGCTATCACTGACTGCTTCTTGAGACATTTCGCTAAGATTTATTGTCCGCAGGATTCCCCTCCTAGGATTTCCCCTACATGCATCAACAAAATCTCTAAACAGCTCAACCATTCCCAGATCTCTGTCTTAGCTCGCCTCTTCACCGCCTCAGAAATCAAGTTAGCCTTATTTTAGATCAAAGCCCTAAAGCACCGGTACCAGAACGTATTCATGCAATACTCTATCAGAAATGCTAGAACTTTATGGCACGACCTATTACAACTGCACCCCTATCTTTCTTGAGATCAGGATACATGTTACGTGAGGCGAACAGCTATTTCATCGTACTAATTCCCAAGTGCGCCGACCCCATCAAACCAGAGGACTTCAGGCCAATCTCTTAATACAATACTATCTATAAGGTCATATCCAAAACCATAGCAAATAGAATAAAACCCCTGTTACAATTCCTCATCTCTGAAGCTCAGAACGCCTATGTTGGAGGGAGGCACATTAGTGACAATGTTTTGTTAGCTCGAGAGCTTACGAACAAGATCAGGCAGAACAAGAAAGGAAAATCTTTTTTGGGAGCCATTAAGATGGACATGAGCAAGGCCTACGACCGAGTGGACTAGTATTTCCTTGAAGATGTTCTTAGGAAATTCAAATTTCCTAGCCATCTTACTCGCCTAAGTATGCAATGTGTGACCACTACATCCTACTAAATCCTTATCAACGGCTTCCCATCAAGAAGATTCTACCCGTCATGTGGCCTCAGGCAAGGAGATCCTCTGTCACCGTATCTTTTCGTTTTATGCGCGGAAGTTCTCTTAGCTTCTCTTACCAACGCACAAGCTACAGGCCAGATCCTAAGGTTAAAAGCAGGTCGGAATAGTCCGCCAATCAACCATCTTTTCTTTGTTGACGATATTCTTATTTTCACTAGGATATCAGAAAATATATGTTCGGCCCTTGAGGCAAATTTGGATAGCTATTGCAAAGCATCAGGGCAGTAGATTAACCTTCATAAGTCTTCACTCACGGTTAGTCCTAACACCAATGAGCACGTGGCCATATCACTGGCTCATGGACTGGGACTTCAAATTTCCAACACTTTCGGCAACTATCTTGGTTGTACCTTAGATATTGTCACAGAAAGACATCAATTCTTTTAGAACCTCGTGGGTAAAATGCAGTCGAGATGCGTAGGGTGGAAAGGAGCCCTCCTAAACAAAGCTGGTAGAGCAACCCTCATCTCTTCAGTGCTAACGGCTCTGCTAAACTATCACTTACAGGTCTGTTTATTCCCGAAACTTATCTATAAATCCATTAACTCGCTCTTGCGCAAGTTCTGGTGGATAGGGTCTGATCGTACATCCTCGGTACATTGGATAAACTGGAAGGCCTTATGTGCCCCCAAATCGTCAAGGGGACTAGGTTTCAAGGATATATGGTTATCTAATCAAACTCTACTAGCCAAAACCAGTTGGATAATTTTCAAGGAACCGGGGAGCCTTTTGGCAAGAGTACTTACAGGAAAATACTGCATCCGTTCTAACTTTAAAAACTGTTCAACCAAAGGAAATTTATCTTAGGGATGGCGTGGAATTTTGGCTGGTCATGTCATTACAACAGGTCTTAGATGGCAGGTTGGTAACGGCTCAAGGATATCTATCTGGATTCCCAATGAAGAGACCCCTCCCCTTGTCCTAGCTAACAGCAAAAATCATCCAGCTTCAATAGTCAAAGACCTCATCCATAACAACATCTGGAACTCTAGCTTGATAAATTCCCTATTCCCCACTGACTTCGCAACAAAGATTCAAGCTGTATATATATCTCCACACGGAATTGATGATACATTGGTTTGGTGGTGTACTAAGAATGGTGACTATTCCGTCGCGTAAGCTTATCAAATGTTATATCGCCATGGTCTTGAGAATCTTCAATTCCGTGCCAGCCAATCATATGGTCCTCCCTTAAACCCGAAACTTTGGAAGAATGTTTGGTCATTACAATCCCATCAAAATTAATTTTCTTCTTGTGGCAATTACTGTGGAATAGGCTTCCCTTATACTTCAATCTCCACCGCGTAAAAATCTCAAATTCCGACCTATGCCCTATTTTTCAGTGCCAAACAGAAACAATCGATCATCTTTTCTTCTCTTGTCTGGTAGTCAGATCAATCTGGTTTGCGGTTTGGCAGGTCTTCATAGCCAAAATGTGGGAAACTCCTTCACTGAATGGCTAACAAAATGGCTCCTAAACCCAGCATGTCGTAGAATGTTATTACCAAAATCTATTCATATTATCTCCACCATTTGGAGCATTTGGATTCATAGAAATATTCTTGTCCTTAGACAAACCCCTTTCCAGCCCATTCTTACCATCAACAATATCGCATCCCTCACCCAGAACATTTGTGAAGCCTTTGCTAGAACGAAATTCTCTAAATCTCACACGAAAAACACCACGCAACCAGAAATGTTTCTCCCAATTTCCTTGGGCTCCAACCTCAACCAGTGCAATTATGTGACAATGAGACCCCTCACAATGATCATCGATGTCTGCTTCAATAAGGTCACTTATAAATCGGGTTTCGGACTTTACTGCCTTTCAGAAAGCGGTCTTCGATGTGGGACAGCGAGAATATCTTTTCTAGCATATGATGAACTGAATGCTTTATCCAAAGGCTTGTTTATTGCTTCTTACTGGGCAAAGAAGAACAATTTGTTGCAAATAAATATTTTAACCAACTCAAATTTTTTGCTTGCTCAGCTCTCGGATATGGAGGAGATCCCTGATACCACTGAACCAATTATGTATGACTTTTGCCATGTAAATCTTCCATCAGTTTAGAGTAGACAGAGCTACAACACCTCAGTTCAAGGAATCCAAATCATTAGCTGCTTTTGCCTGCCGTGCACGTATTGTTGTCTACCAAGATTGGGTGCATGATTTTTTACCACAATAGGATCTCTAACTTCCTTTATACAATGAGCGTGTATTTTGATTTTTGTGTAAATATCTTAGCTCCGTTGGTATCTTTTGTAAAATAGTTTAGGTGGAGTCTTGTTCGCTTTTGGCTTTATCGTCTTTACTAACCTTTCGGTGTGTTGAACCCTTAACATGTCAATGCTATTCTACTCCACTCAAGTTTGCGTAAACATGAAATTTGAGGGTTGAAGTGGAGGGTGATGTTCTTGTACAGATACGGTCAGCTATATCTGAATGAGGCATCAGGCCCTTTCCCCAGTTCATTAGATTACGCCAAGCGCGTAGTGTAGTCCAATGCTAATGTTTCTTCTGGGCATCCGTGCAACGAGTCTATGACGGTTACCATGCCTGATACCTTGCACCCTCCCAAGGGAGATGAAACAACTCACCGAGTCCCATCTTACATTAGCATCTTGCTTGCTATAGCAGTTCTTTGTTACTTCCTCACGCCTCCCCCCACCCCACTCCCGTGCGCTTGCCATCAGAGAGGTTTCCAGCGCACTACCTATTGTCCCCCGATGGTCAACCATTCCAGTACATAGCTGAGTGTGGCTCCAATACAACTTGTCACATACTCACAGACATTTTCGTTCAAATACAGCCGGCTATACCCATATGAGGCCCCCTATATTCTCCATGCATAGTGCATACCAATGCACTACGCGCCCCCCATGCCGTGTCCGTAACGGTAAGCTCTCGTGCAACAGTAAAATTGCTTCAAAACTGCGGAAGCAACTTTCCCACTGAGGCTGCCTAAATTCTGAAATTCCGTAGAGCCGGACACTTGCGACAGTAACAAACGCGTTACGAATTGCTTCACTCGAATGACTGCTAAAGATTGCCTCAAAGTATGCCCGTAAAAATGTAAGATAGAAGTGGCAAATGTTTTGTGACCTCGGACCACTCTCTTTCCAGTACAATGTTGAAGGTCCAAATCTTATGGAGAGCACGATATTTGGTGCAAGAATGTTCTATCGTCTTGTGACCAAAGATAAAAATGATTAGCAAATATGTAATCCAGTGGGGAGCCTAATTGGCCCAAGGTTTTGCAGCATACCTGCTCTTGCAGTTATCAAATGCGCATGTGAAACGTACCTGAACACCTCTTATGAACCCGAATTGGCCACGCAGTCCTCTGTTTCCTCCCACCGTAAAAGCTTTGAGAAAACAACCAGCTTGGATCCTTGGCGGAGTCTCAGGTAATTGTTTCTTGGTGCAGTCTCCTCATCATTTTGCAGGCAATGGTTGGCAACACTCACACAACGTTTTTCCTGCCTTCCCAAAGGCAGCCAAGTCTTAACATAAACTGGAATAAATTTAACAAAACACACCAGCACAGACTCCTGAAAACCACCCTGCCTATCACCCTTTTGACGCTCAATTCAATCCAATATTTCCATCCAACCCAATTTATCCGTGCCCAGATTTTTGCGTTCACATGACTAGGTGGCATGGTGCCAAATATTGATATTGTTTTTCCACCTGAGTTCACTTGCAACTTTCCCATAGAAGAATTTAACGTAAGATCTATTTCATGTCATCGAGGAAACACAAAATGGACCATGACAGAATCAGACCTAAAACAAGCATAACATTCATTGCTTCAGCATTTCAAGGTGATTTAGACTTCTCAGATTAAAGGTTTTAGAATTAACCCGAATATTGCATCTCACGTCATCCACCAGTTTGTCCCACTGGAAAATTTAGTAAAAAATCTGTCTATCAATTAACCAATAAGATTTAAAAGTCCTGCATGTGATTCCCAATTAAGACCGACTATCAAACCAAATATGTGGAGAAATAAACTCAGATGGACCTGAACCTTAATCTTTAATCTAAGTTAAAGAACATGGTCTTGCCTTGCCATACCAATTCCAAACAATTGGTCCCAAACCACAACATATCTACTGGTACTAAGATACTTACGATAGTAAAAAACCAGTACCATGAGGAAGAGATACAATGCACCTATCACGAACATGGATTAAAAGATAACAGAACTAACTCTGTGCTTAGTACCATACATAAACAATACGAAACTTCAAATGATTTGATGACAACTTTAAAAAACAAAAAACTCATCTATTTAGCACGCCAGTAACTGTGTCTCAACTCTGCAACCGTCTCAACAAAGAAAATGATGAGAACAGGAGGATAGAAAAGAATATACTGAGGCATCCCATGTATGCAGTAAATGTAAGACCACCATCCAGGTTCCCGTATCACTTATGTCCTCGGAAAAACATATATACTTTCTGCACGGATAAAAAGAAACAAAATTTAAGTGCTAATATGAAATGAACACCATAAATAGGGAAGTCGCTTATGCATGCAGAGGCTCTGCCCAAACACACGCACACAGGTGGATAATGGAAACAGGACCACTGAATACTGCATTTAAGCTAACAATTTTCCTTTATACGGTCAAGTCAAGTTTTAAACAATCAAGAATCTGCTATTCCCCCCTCTTCTCGATAAAAGCGCAAACAACCATTAGTCCAGGAGCCATGAAAGATCTAAACGTGCTGAATTTTATAGGTTACTGATATCACCTAATCATACACAAAGAAATATATTACTGGAGCTGTGCTACCTTAAATAAAAATAAAAATAAACACATGCAGAACTGTCATATAGAAGCGGGATGTAGAAGAGCGGAACAGGGAGAAGGGAGAATATACATCCAGAACCATCTCATAGAGAAAACAACGGACAGCGCCCAGATGCTGACAAGTCAAAAAGTGTCATTGTTATGTTTCTCACCTGAAGCACCCACAAGCTCAGGAGTGATTCTAAGCAAAACAAGGCAAATCCAACTAGGTAGAAAATCTGCAAGAAAACAGAAGATGTCAAGTTTATCCAAAAACAAACATCTAAAAGTAAACCTTTTTCCCCCATGTATTTAGCAGTTAACCCAGGAAAAAGAAAAGGCTAAACTTGTGTACGAATCCATGATAAAAACTATATCTGTGTCAATGTCGCACTTATCAGTTGCAATAACTTTTTTGCAAACATACAAAAGTTGCCGGAAAGCCATGTTTGTTTTCCTGCTGGTTCATACTTGCTGCCATAATAGGAATATCTACCTTTATTAGGGTGGAATTTGATGCAAGATCAAGCTTCCCGAGTCCAGGAAGGTAACTGCCCATAAAAGACCTAGCCCTCCATTAATACTAGGCTACCATGTACAAGTTAAAACAATAGCAACAGATAATGAATACCTCACGTGTAACAATTCAGCTTTTACTTTCCCGTCCTCCTTTAAGATACCTTCAGTTTACCAACTTCTTGTAATCTTTGGTGCAATGGTAGCCATTGTGACATCAAGGTCACAGGTCCAGAATGTGCAAACACACTATGCTCGGTCAGATGTCTTAACACTTTCCAGACCAGGCAATGGTCGTGCACTAGGGTGTTGTTTTATTAAGACAACCATACAACTAAAGTTCATAATCATGGCTTTAACTTAATGTTTTGTTTCTCTTTGTCACATACCAAGCAAAAGAAGGGGACATAAGCGGCCGAGAATTAAGCATCAACAAATTTGATAATCAATGACAGATGGGAATCTGCTGGCAATTTACTTCCTGACTATTAACTAAAGAAACTAATTGTACTTGGAGTAACAAGAAAAAATCCATTCCCATATTTCAAGATGTTACATGCATGCAATAGTCCATTCATAAACAAGGAACAATCAGTCAAGAAGCTACTAACCATATCTTAAACATTCTACTGAACTGTCAACTGTGAATGGCATAGCATTATTACCAGTCTTTTTAGACTTTGAAGTCTGAGACCCTCTGCCCCTACCATACTCCAGTTTGGTAGTATGGGGAAGGGCCCCTAGGGCGGTCAAGTTTTGCAGTCAATTGTTGTATCAAAGGCGCAGAATTCGTTTGTGCAAGTTGAAGTAAGAAATAGCTCGACCAAAACAATTGTAGTTGGAAAAGCTCCGTTATCACTGGCCCAAGCAGAGTCGTAAATACAGTAAAGACTTCAAAGATTCACGCATACAGGCGACAGCCGATCATACTGCAACCACGACCCTCCCTCTACCAGTCCAACCTTCTCTATCAGCATGATACCAAAAACAAATGAAAAGAGAACGGGGTCGATAATTGGCTAGGAACTGGACCTGGAAAAAAAGGACAGGTTCCTTTTTATCATTGAGTGAATATTGAGCTCGCGGAAGTGAACGCAAGGCACATTAAGCGGCTTAATAAGAAAGAGCGGATTGTGATCCCATTAGAGTGCTTTTTAGGGAGGTTCCAACCCTTCGTTCGGTTGGATATTCGAGAGAGCAAAACTCGTTAATTTCAAAAGTCTTTTGAGATACTTATAATTCATTATCTATGATAGGAATGGAGCACTCTACCCACCATTGAACCTGAGAGCACCACGTAAAGGCAGTGACGTTCCGAGATTGATGTCTGACCTTAGGGTTAGTTTTGATAGGCGGGTTGCTTCCTCTGTCGTCGCCGAGGAGCTCTTGGCTAGAAATGTGCTGAGTCCTTTCCTTTCTTACACAGCTGATCTTGGACTTTACTCCCCTTTCTAGTTGCATATTCTCATTATATGACCAAGTTGTGAAAGAATTCCAACAATTGTGGTGGTACCAACATGGCAACCATAGATCCAATCTCTAATTTCGGGACATCTAAAACTAATAAGCAGTGTACACAGGCCCAGAAACTGGAACTGGATAACCAACTACAGCATAACATTTAATTGAATGTTTCCGATATTCTATACAGATATCCTAGCCTGTAACTACTTGCATGTCATCAAATCTGAGAATATTAAAAAGTTCAGCCTGAGAGATATTACTACTATACCTGTTCAGTATTTGGTAAACCTAACTAATAATAAGCATAGCTTCGGTCATACACAAGTACAAGACTTACCCCCACCAGCACATGATCAGAAAAGACATCAATTGCTGCCAGAATTCCCCTGTTGCATAAAAGGAGCAAAAAGCAGTTACAATAAGAATGATAATAAAGAAGTAAAAGAAAGAAAAGAAGGGCCATAAACAAAACCACATTTCATTTCTAAAATTAAAAAAAGATCAAACATCCAGAGATCTTTTATTTCTCATAAAAACAAGTAAAAGTTTTCAAAACGAAATAAGTCATGAATTTTTTCCTAACCAAAACCTGCCATTTAGGCTCGCAGGTAAAACAAGACAAAAAAGGATTAGGTACAGAGGTAGTGAAAGAGCACGACAAGTATGCAAAAGTCAAGTCTGTTTAGACTTCTGATGTGGTAGAGAAAAAGAGAGATATAGTAGCATTACAGCCTAAAACAAATGCATGAGAAAACCCACAAATTTTTCATAACATCAAAGCATGTAACACAAAACCATAGAGAACTCTGCAAAGACAAAAAAACTCAAAGAAGACTTAACAACTGATCACTGACATTTTGTACGAAAGATTCTTAAACTCAGAAAACAAACTAACAATATAAGCACTTACGTCAATGACTTCCCATGAAAGACAACTGGAGGAGCTATAGCAGCAAATATGCAAAAACCAATGTGGAGCTGCATAATCATAACACAATGGAATCAGATATGATAACTTCAAACTCAAACAAAGGAGGAGGAGGATGGCGACAGGGGGAGAGTGGGGGAGGACAGAGAAAAAAAGAGTTATCAACAGCACTTGCCAGATAGAACAGGAAAAACCAACTGAAGTTGAAGGCACTGTCTGTCCTGCAAATAAGAAAAAAATAGACATGCAAAGCCTATCAGCATCACCTCTAAACTTCATTGTCATTAGCGCACATCTTTAAGATCAAACCACAATCATAGGGAACAGCAAACCCAACAGGTATCAGTAACAGCATTCTGATATCCCAGACATACAAATGAACAAGACGTGAAAAGATCAGTTCCAGATGCAACTTATAAAGCCTATCAGAGCATATAACCGTACACAACAAACAAGATATTCAAATTTTCACTCAGGAGACTGGAAAAAAGAAGTATAAAAACGAATGACTAGACTTTAGTGCATACTCCCAGTCTGGTACTTAGGGTGTGACACTTGCATTTCCAGTACACCATGAACATGAATCTTGATTGAGTTGTTTCTGGATTGATTGAGTTGTTTGTGGATATAATAATAATCTTGGTAAAATCAACATTTTTCCTCAAAAGGGCTGGCAGGAGGAAAAGGGGACTGCCAACCTTTCTAAACAATGGAATGGCAAGACCTAACTGGAACCATTGAAAGTTTTAAAAAAAGCCTAGTTGAAGAGAAACCTAATTGCACCAAGTCATAAGCTACTACTCAGAATGTAAGACAAAGCATAACACAAAATATCACACTTATAATACTTCGACAAAAGCCCAAGCCAGAATTAGAAAAGAAAATACGACGAGTTGAGTACCTCATTGCACGATAGAGTGGCCTGTACCACAAGACATAAGACAGGGGACACCCAAGTAGAGCATAGATTGTTGCAAGGAAAAAGATTTTGACACCTGCACAGTCAAACTTGTCAGAATCACTATACCAAAGGTGTAGTCACACACTTTCTCCAAGGGATGACATATAGCACAAAGGAAAAACTTACCACCGCCTCTGATCCAACACACCATCACAGCAATCATGTTAAATACAAGGCAAAGAACTATTCCTGCAGGGATTCCAGCAAACAGGTCAAGCGGATAACTAACCACACCAATGTTTACTATTTGACACAAAGCAGTTGTATAACATAACAACAGACGGCTACAGGGTCCATATAAAAAATCTATTATGAAGCCATTCATACTTAGGAAAACCTGAAGCAATTTCCTTTAGAGACCCTATTAGAACACACAAAACCACAACAGCTCCGTTTTGACTACTCACGGCGTCCGTGGCTCCGTACAGTTTGAAAGTTATGGCTAAAATAGCCAGCATCGGTTGAGGTAGAAACTTTTGATTTCGACGCTACGAAACACTCTAGGAAGTCGCACGCCAATGCCTACGGCATCAGAACATGCAATTGGACTCGTGAAGCATACGCAAGGCAAAGGCAGAAAACAAGTCTTTTTCTATCTATATTTTGATCATAGCCAAGCACCCGCAAAGCAAACTAATAGGTAAGTACTAAAATAATGGTCTCCTCCCCAATTCTCAAAAGATTTGCTAGCCCAGGACTGCAGAATCTAAAGGATTTATGGGGAAAGCCTCCTACCAATAATCATGCGCTCCTTCCTAACTAATTTCAATTTCAATAGCAGTAGCAAACAAATCACACTGAAAGCAACGCCCTGGCCATGCTTCCAAGAAAAACAAAACCCAGAAGCCCCACACTAAAAAGAGACCGCCCACGAGAAACTACATTGCTGTTCCTTCCCAACTATTTTCCAAGCCCCACTCCAGCCTTCCGTTCTAACATGGCATCAGTCAACATCTTTTACTCCCTCTAAATCTTGTTTGTTGAGCATATCTTCATCTGAGTTATAAAATGGAGCAGTGTATCTCTCCGCACAGCTTATGCATCACCGTTTTTTCTCCCGTTCCTCCCCCACCCCACCCCGTGAGAAAAAATGTAAGGCTTTGCCAGTCCGTGGACTTGACATCCTCTATCACCACATTTGCTTCCCATGGAATCCATAATTCTTGTCATCATACAGCCCGAACTAGCTTACACTCACATTTGCTGCCACTATCTTCGGTTTTACTATCTCAGCACATGTCTAAATTGTTTATCTTTACTGCTTTCTACTTAAGAAACAACTAGTATTGACCCCATGCGTTTTATACGGGAGCAACAACTGCTAAAATACTCATAGAAAGCTCATACTTATATGTCAAATAGTAATGACAATAACAATATTAATGATAATGATAATGTTATTCCAACCTTTTTATTCTACCACTTTTAGTAACAATTGTTAGTGTTTCAGCAACAAATGAAGAAGTGAAATATAAATTGGTAGATATAGTCGCTCACAAACAGTAATAGTGACAATAACTCATATGTTGAGTTTTGTGTTAATAAAATTCACCAAGAAGAGTATAAAAAGATATGAAATATCAGAGAAGATAAAATATGAGAGAAAAAAATTTATATATGTGTATAGAGATAATCAACTTACATTGAAATAAAAGGAGGTAGATTACGTTCATTAAATTGAGAAAAAAATTGGACTTGTCCAAAATACAGGAAAGTTTCAAGATTTGAACAAGAGATACAGATTTCAAAATTTGAGAGAGAGAGAGAGGGACTGGTTTTTAAGTGGGACATGCTAACATGGAAGAGAGAGAAATGTAAAATTCATTTGATTGGTTGAATGCTAAATGGCTTAATGATAGGCATGCCAAGTAGGAAAGAGTAATTTTACATTCTTTCATCTTCAGCTTTACTATATCTATAATAATCTGATACCCACTCAATATTTCATAAAGAACAAACAAGAACAAAAAATGGCAAAAGCAAAACATTGATGGAACTGAAAACAAGAAATTGAAAAGGATAAACAAAAATTCCCAAATTTTGGTCTACCGTGGATGAAACTTGCAGTAAAACTCCGTTAACGACTCTAATGAGCTTTAAGAAAAAATTCACACCCCATGTCAAATTTGGATCTGGAAACGATAATGCACTTAGATGATATGTCAAGCAAACTACCATTGCCAAACGATTCCGAGAAGGTCATTGAAACAAAATTTGAAAGAGCCCTCAAAAAGTAGATACCCACAGTCGTAAATACACATGGACCAAGAAACTCGTCAGAGAGAATAAATATAATTGAGTAGAAAAAGGTTATCTAAAAGAACTTTTGTACTTCAGATGTATTACAAACTAATCCCTCCCGTTATCAAAAATACAGGGAAAGCAAAGATAAACAAGAGGCATACCTAACCAACTTGCAAAAGCCAAATACTGCAACCTCTGAGCATGAACTGGTATCTCATTGGCTATATCATGATGGATTATTGGAAAAAATGGAGGCCAGTTTTTATCATCTACAGGGACACCAGCTGAGTTGCAAATGTGAAGAAAATAACATCAAAACATGTGGCAAGCGGATATGCAAAAATTATCAAAACATATGTTTGCCGTAACTCATAGCTTACCACTAGCAACAGCATCTTCTCTGCGTTTGATGTCCTGGAAAGTAACAAGGGAACAGGTAAAATGCAAGTTGTAAATACTGTCTAATTATAAATCATTATAATAAAAAAAATTCGTATTACGAAAAAGACTTCCAAAGGAAAACATTTTTTCAATATACCACTAATTTCAATTCGATAACTATGACCTAAAGCTTAAAAGAGGAAAAGGGCCCCAGCTGCACGCACATGTACAGGGAAAAAAGCAAAGCTTCAGACCCCTATAAGATCAGGGCCTAGCCTGGCAACCCAAACCATGGCATGAGGCTGAAGAAAAATAATTACCCCAAGCTCGTAACCAAACTCATTAACTAGATTTACAAAAAGCCATAAATGCATTTGCAGAAAAGAACTGAACCATAAGCCCAACCTTTTCCCTCCTTTTCAAATCTGTCTCCCAAGATGCAAGTTCTTTCTCCTTTTTCTTAGGATCCTGTAAGATCATACCATAAACACACATGCATTCCAACAGAATCAAAAGAAAATACAGATGTTGGAAAGAGTAACTCAATTACATTCATCGTATCTAATGGTATATCAACGGTTGCATCATGTTTCTGGCCAAAACCCAGGGTATTAGCAACCATTTGAGGAATGCGTGATTTCGATCCAGGAGCGGCACTGCCATTCTGCATTGAAGCCCGCAAATGGCATAGTAAGACAACATCAACGGAAGAACATAGGTCAACAATATCAGTGTGAAAAATACCAAAGTTGTGCAAACCACATTCAGCATAATAACAACTACAGGTAGTTACAAACCAAAAATTTCTCTTGCACAGAAGCCTAGATACCATAAAGCTTAGTCTTTCACATTCCATCCTTGTACAATAAACCTAGAACTAGTACCATCCATAAACCATAATGCGCTGGGACATGAAGGAAAATCAGGCAATGTGAAATGGATGTTGTTATAGTAACCCCTCAATATCATCAAGATTCAACTTCCCAAAATTATCAACCAATAATTCCAATATTTGAGAGGTTAATATAAAATCTTCCCAGAATCCAGTATATTTGTTCACAATTTGCCAAGTGCTGGGCCTGCCTAACTACCAAAAGATAATGCACAATGTTACATTTGCAATCGATATTCAGGTTAGAACCTAACACAATGAAAAGAATTCAACCTCCCAGATTAACCAGCACTTTAATCTCTAATCTTATGATAACTTAACCATGTAACGTCCATCACACTATTCAAAAAGGAAAATTTTTATAAAAATACAGATTAAACCCAAGGATAGTCATTTTGTGCAAATTAAGCCAAGTCTTGGGTCTCTCCAGAGGCCAGGCCACATATAACTCTAAAATGCCAAAAACTAGGCCCAGTTTACGGCCGAGTGTGAGAAAGTAACTTTTCCAGATCGTCATGGAGCAAAAAAAAATTTTCACCAGCAGCAGTATTCTTCTGCTTATGGTCATATACAACTAATCTAAAAAAGAATTTACGACTTTCCAGAGAGGAGGGAGAGATGAAAAGGAACAAGAAGCAAATAATAATTGGTACTTGAAAAATTGAAAATCAATTACAGCTTGATGGCACAAACTCCTTTACCTACTCATGCAATGCAGATCAAAAACGTCAAAAAGTATCCTTCTTAGGAACCCCCTGCCCTTGCAGATATATTTCACCTCAGCCCTCCCAGCCTTAGTAAAGTTGCATCTCATATATTCTTATTTGTCCTGCTTAACCGAAAGCCCTTATTGTTTATTACTTCTCAGTAACTCCAGCTATGTATCAACCCTACTCAACTCCTCAACATATAACATCAGCTATAACAGACACCCAAAGGACTTGTTCTACCGTGGAAATTTCTGTCACATTCCAGTAGCATGATTATATCTGCATGAAATGCAAGGAGGAAAAAAAGGCTGGGGGTAGTGTTTGCTGGGTGAAGCGATCTGTTATACCATTTCTATTTTCTTCAATTCACTTTGCGCCTACCCGGGTTTGCTCCCTTCATATCTTTTTTTTTTATCCAAATAATGTCTACTCTAGATACATATAATCCTGCATTTTTTCCTCTTAAGATCCCTACACTTCTCTCACCAACAGTTTACAATCAAAACACCCAGTGTAGAAGAGGAAGCTTATTCAATGACATCAGAGTTGATGTAGACCAACATCCCTTGGGAATTAAATAACTTGATCCTCTCTTTCGGGGTTGATTTGAGGATAGATCATACTATTGAGAGCTGTCAGCTAGCGGATCTCAGCTTTCTTTGTAAGGCGGTTCAAAAGAATTAATTGGTCAATACTTGAATAAATTTCTAAAATCAAGGTGAGGTTGATGTTGATCATGCTTGCCACTCACCGTAGGAAGGCAATTACCTTAATGAAGGCAGTTTACTCACGTGAGTTAATTTACTTAGTGGTCCATTTGCTGTCGCTTAGTAATAGATAATCATAAAAAGCATGGGCATAGTTGGAAGTCATAAGGGCTTCACTACAAGGATGCTCCCGTTAGTGCATAAAATAGGCATGCATGACCTTCTACTCCAAGTCTGGCAATGAAAGATGAAATCTTGACTGCATGGATGACTTGAAGTTAACTGGAAATAAACCTGACCACCTAGTTGCCAACAAGTCTCTTTCTCATGGAAGTTGCTTTCTATCAACCACTACAACCTCCTATAGTTGGGTCATCATAACATATGCACGCTAACAGAGAGAACAACAAGTTCTTAACAAAAGGACAATCTCAAAAGAGGACAATTCAGATCATTTTTGCCCAATTTTATATGGTATCCTGATGCCGCTGCTCGTTCATCGTCTTTGGTCTTTAGCTCATTGTCAGTCTTTTTTCCAGTGAGAAAGCTCAGTAATGTATCTGCAGGCTCCTGGAAGGGTTTCAGGCATAGTTTTTCTGTATAAGCTGTAGATAAAAGTTAAGGAATTTTCTCACTTCCTCTGCGGGCTTTGCTAACCTCCATGAATCGAATCAGGACATTCTTCCCCAGCTTTTACTACCAATCTACTTCTTTAATCTTCATCTTGCCCGCTTTGGGTCTGACGGAAGCGAACCTATTGCCCACTTTGGGCCTATTTCTTTAATCTTCTTCCTGACACTTTGTACGCAACGTTTTGCAGGTAACTTTCTCATATGTCAATTTCTGTTTCCTTCCTATTGATTGGTAAGTACTAGACACATTTGCAGCACCGTGAAAAGCATTAGTGATTTTTTAGCTGTTGTTTAATACAAGTCTTCACTTACTGTGATGTATTTTCCTCAGTTAATTAATATAGGCATTGCGTGAGAACACAACCCGTAGTACATATTTACGGATTTTCTTCTCTAGCTTATCTCAAATACAAAAGTCCCGCCTCCTCTAGCTTTCTTCCAGATTCTAAATTTCAACAACAGATAAAGGAAACCAGAGGATGTGAAGCCAGTGAATTCTGGACTCTGCACCAGACTGCGACGAAAAAAAGTCACCAATTGTTTTAAAAGGCAAAACAAATCAAAAGTTCGAATTCACTGCTCGTACCCAGAAAATGACCAACAAGTCTACAAAGACACAACAGCGAGTTGCTAGATTTGCCGAATATGCACAAGGACAATCAGTACAAAAGACGCTATCATTTCGAAGTAAATTTCAAACAATGCGTGTAACAACTAAAAGTGACCAAGCGCAAAGGCGGGTTTTTCCAGATCTAAATCCGCCAAAGACGCCCCTAAATATGATCATCCCAAAACATGTAATGTGTTGATGGTATAGACGAAAGAAAAGGCTAAAAACAGGCGGATCTAGCAAGGGGTGGTGCAGGCGTAAATAAAGGTTACCGAGAATGGATTCACTTCCTCCTCGTCAAACGGGTTCGGATCGTCCCGGCGATTCATGGCTCACAGTTTTTGCAGGGATTCCGTCCGAAAAGAGCGGTGAAATCCCTCTCTCTCTCTCTCTCTCTGTGTTAGAGAGAGAAGCAGTGAGAGTTGTGTAGAGAAAGCACCACTACCGCTTTGGCACTGGGCTCGTGTACGACGCGGGATCTCGGTTACAATGAAACCGCCTCCGTAATTGCCCCCGGGAGTTGACGAAATTACGAGTGCTTACTTGAGCGTGCCATCTGCTGATCCGCTGTCAACCGCTTTCATTTGCTGGACATTCGGTTTTGCAATTGGTAGAGGCCACGTGGTAATGGCGATCTACGTTGGACGTCAGTTGTAAAATTTTGGCTCCTCTTTTTTTTTTTTTATCGTTTATTCTTCTTTTTTTTCCAAAACTTCACGTGCTGTGCAAGTTATCGTGTTTGTTATTGCGGACCTATCAATACTTACTATTATAGAAGAGATTAGATACCTTAACAAAAGAGAGATGAAATACTTACTATTATAACTACATCGCTATTTTAAGTTCCTCCGCTACAACATAACAATTGTAACTTTCGGATCTCACTTTTGCAGCAAATCATAGACAATTGCGTAGGCGTATTACAAAGGTCAAGATAAAAAGGGGAAAGAAAGAGAAAAAGAAGAAAAAGGAAAGTTTGCTAAACTTTAATGAACGACTAGACGAATAAAAAGAGGACACATGGAAAGATTAACTATTAAGAAAGGAAGATAAGGAAATGGAAGGAAACACAGGAAAAGTAGGTTAAGTTTTGTTGTTTTTCACTAAAGGTACTCAAGTTGTTAAGTGGAAAGCCAATGAAAGAGATCGGTAATAAAAGAGAAAAACCAGAAATGCCAAAAAAACCTTCATTCCCCTTTATCTCATCTCCACCACAATTTATAACCTACCCATGGCCACCGGCACTGCACACACCACTGTACTCACCCACACACACCATTGTACCCACCCACCCATACCACCAGGCCCACCTTACAGTACCATCGTACCCACCCAATAACACCGCAATAAACACCAATGTACCCCTTAATCGATCACCACTATGGTGATTTGCCTCCCTCTCGACTACCGTCGCCACCTCAGGTCTTATCGATTCAATCCTACAAAGCAATAGCCGCACCCAGTCGTGGTCCCCAAGGAGGCAGTGGAACTACATCGAGCAATTGACGGCTACAGCTTTGTCATAGAGGAGCACGGTGGGGGTAAGGTCATCATCGTCGATGTTTGGTAGCTAAAGAGGGTGAAATTGGAAGTTTATGTTGGAATTGGGTTTTAAACCCATTGTGGAGAAGCAACTTTGACTCAATTTTCAAATTGGTTCCAAACCATATTTTGGTTAGGAACAAATTGATTCATGATCTTCTATTGGAATAGATGATCATGATATATTCACATGTTTAAAACAAATGGAAGGTGAATGAGAAAATTGACGTTGAAGTTGGGTAAGGTCAATGTTTGGTAGCAAAAGAGGGTGAAATTGGAAGCTTAGCCTTGAGCTAAGGGTTGGATCCCTTGGGGGTACCCATGTTTTGTAAGGAGGGAGGACCTTGGGTCAACCTAGGTCTAAGCTTTATAAGGAGACAACATTGGCTTTAATACTTCAATGTGGGATTCTCTCTTCCCTTCAAATTGAACCACCAACTTCAACGTCAATTTTCTCATTCACCTTTCATTTGTTTTAAACATGTGAATATACCATGATCATCTATTCCAATAGAGGATCATGAATCAATTTATTCCTAACCAAAATATCGTTTGGAACCAATTTGAAAATTGAGTCAAAGTTGCTTCTCCACAATGGGTTTAAAACCCAATTCCAACAGTTTATGCCCAATGAGTGGGCGAATTTGGCAAGGCGGTCACTGGTTCGTGGAGGATGTTTGAATCACATCGATGCTGATGATTGGCAGCATAGTCGAGGGTTGCATGAGCATGGGCAAGAAGTCGTGGGTTCGGCGAAGGATGGCCTGCATCAGTTGCGGCTATTATTCCTCGTGGCAGAGAGGGAGACTTTATTTGTAGAGGAACGATGAATAGGAGAGCGGAGGTGTAAATCAATGGCAAGTTTGTACTTATATGAAACAAGTGAGGATATGCAATAACGACCAACAAAGATGGTTTTATGGTCTTTTACTTCGACAAGGAAGGACAAAAAAAATGGCAGACAATCCTTAAGTGCCTTATTCTCTTTTATAGAGGTATAGATAGATTATAAATGAGTAATTACATGTATGCCTCTTGAGTTAGCCTTTCTAATCCATTGAATCTCTTTTCTTTTTCGTAGTACTTACTAAGTCCCCAGAGTAAAAATTTGTGAAACCTTCCATCTTTGTTTTTTGGGGTGGGGGGGGGGGGGGGGAAGACGTCAAACGTTTCTAAATTGACTAAAGGGCAGGTGTAAGACTGGAAAATCACCCATAAATTGTAACCTTATCACCACCACCAACCAAGCTCATCAATAAACGTAACCATCACCTCCTATCATCAACCTCACAAAACCATCACCACCCATGACTAACCTTAGGAAAACCATCACCACCCATGACTTACCCCACCGGACTCATCACCACCCATAACCACACCAAACCCACCCCACCTATAACCACCCAGCTGTCATCCCCTTCCCCTTTCATAGATTGGCATGGCCTTTAACCTCTGACTAGCACAATAACCTCTTTTCCCTCCCCTAATGGATTACCACCTTGTCCAACTCTATTCCTTGAGCCACCACCACAATTACAAACTCCTTATTTGGCAATAACCACCAACTCCCACTCCTATTCCCCAGTTGCACTACAATAACCACCTTCCCCCTCATACCTCCACGATTGATAACCACCCAGTCCCACTCCCTTCGATCGCCATGCAGTTACTATATCTCATAACCTCTCTACCACCATTCCATAATTTAGCATAGCACCCTCATATACCTCCACTGTTTACATCATTTGCCACTTATATTACCTAATTTAACATCGCTTAAACATTCACTTGTAAGACAACTTACTGCATATCTGGTTACCATTTTTTGAGCTGTATTTTTTTCAGATTGAATTGTGTTTATTTACTTCTCATTTTGTTAATCTGAACACCAATTTCGAGCCACTTCTGGACTTCTCTTACAAAGGGACGTTTTATGTACAAACATTTTTCAGAATTTTAAACAACATTGAAGGATTAAAAATTTCATATCAAGAAGCAAACCCAAGCACAAACATCTAAACCCTCGGTTGGAGCTACGTTACAAAGTCTGAAACTTTTTAAGAAATGCAACAACGCCTCCACTATAAGAATCTATGTTCTTATGGTTGAATATACATTGAGGGAGGCCTTGCTGGAATTATTTACCCAATATTAGATGTTATTTTAACCTATGGCTAAAATTTTAGTGTGAATTACACATCAAATCAAAATGATTGTAATAGAGAAAAAAGTGCATAAATATCTTACCATAAACTTGTCTTTTCCTACTTGATGTTTAATGTTTGATTTTCATTTTTGGCTTCAAAGAGATCCCCAGTGGAGCTCATGAGTTTTTAAAGAAATTACGCCTATGCCGTGCACATTTTTAGCCACCATTAAATTGCATATTTATGTCATGTTCCGCTGCTACAATAGCCTGACCTTTTTATGACTTTTTTAATAAATCACTATTGGCCCTTTCATAGCTTTAGCAACCATACGTTGCATATTTACATCTTTTGCCATTGATAACATTACCCTTACAGGTACGAGAATTAACAATTATCCCGGTTGATTTTAACAAATATTACATGCCACTTCCTATTATTATCATACTCCATGCCACATGTCAATAATAATATCGTAGTTTTGAATATTATATCATCAAATTGTTAGAATATCACACACAAGAATGACAAATGAAATTTAACAATATTAAAGAGTTAAGAAGGTAATAATCATGAGTATTCTATTGACCAAATGTTGTCAAATTGGTTTAGAAAATGTTGTGAATCAAGGTCCACTCTTGTAATATTTTATACTGCAAAGAGAGTAAAACTTCATATAGAGTATGAAATTTTGATGTATCAAGAATATCAAGCACCTATAACACTTCAGTATAATATAAGCAAGAACCTACACACGCAAAGGCTTCGCAAATTGAAATGATATTTAAGTTTCCAAAGAAAACTAACTTGCAAAATAACAATTTTTATCGTTTCCAATCATATCTTTCAATAAAAATGTTTACATAAATACAAAAGTAAAGAAAAATAAAATATATGGATTTCAGCATTTTGCTCAAGTGTTTTTAATTCTCTGTTTTTATGATGAATTTCTACGTACGTGGAAAGTTAATAACTTCTACAAAAATTGACTCTAAAAATTGTAAACAAATGCGACCTTTGAGAAGGATGAAAAGAAAACACTAAGAGTGTGTTTGATAACGCAATTAAGCACTTAAAACTTAAAATTTTTAATAATTTTAAATTAAGTGTGTTTTATAACGCTTAATGTTATATCACTTAAAAAATTAATTCCTACAAAATATAGACTACAATTTTACTTAACATAATTTTACATAAAAAGAATTATTTCCACCATATTGTTGTCTCAATTGATTTGTTATTAACACCGCCTCCACCACATTATAATCATTATTCCCATTTGCTTACACTGTCACAATTAGCATGACCTAGTCACTAACACCACCAACACCATCACAAGGATACCGCCACCTCCACCACATTATTGTCGACGTCACCACGTCAATGTCCGTCAAAACCATCGAAATATCCAACACACTATAACCACGGCTATGACGGCCATGTCGCTGGCTATCGCTACCACCACAATTATCAACACCACATTTTCATGCACCACTATAGCCACAATTGGCACCTTTCCGCTGCCGCTACCACTACCACCATCATTATTACTCTATGACCTCTGCTATCACCACCACCAACACGATTTGACCCAAAAAAATATATTATAAAGAACATAAATAAATGCATAATTTTAAAAAAATTGATAAAGTTGTAAATGGAATAATTTTCAGTCATTTGCTTTCGACTTACCCAACAAGTTAACTTATATTTTCAATAAAAGTTTAGTCGCTTAAAGTTTTCAGTTTAACGAATTTAGCGCTTCACTTTTTCAGCATTTGAATTTCAGTTATATTAAACAACCACTAACATAATTGGTATTCAGAACCAAGGCGGAAGAAGTTGTGGAAACAACAATCCACTTAGTCATTAAAGAAATGTAACTAAAACGAGAAATTATAATTTTGCTCATGATGTACAACTGATTTTTCTCTATGCACGACAATCTTGTAATTTTTTACAACACTGTTTATTAATTTATTTGTCTTAGTTTTTTTGCATGTGGGTAGCCATGTAGTTGCTCTTAGAGGTACACTCATTTGCTTTGCTTTGCTGGGCACGTGTCAATATTATCTCCTATGCTGAAAACGCCCTTGACAAAGTTTTATGTGGGCTTGTAGTCAGTTAAGGCTTTTCAATTAGCCCAGCCAAATTTGCTATTCAGAAGTAGCTACAAGAGTAGAATTCTGAATAGCAAAAGTCCCCCAGTCTTTTTCTGTGTGCGTCTGGTTGTCCCGCGTACTTGAGGGATAGCTCTCCTAATATAAGCGAAGATTCCAAAGTCCTAATCGGCTTCCATGCCTTGAAAGATAGGTCTCGTGATAGATCAACTAGGATCATGTTAGGATCGTTAGGGATCACGTCACAGCCTCTTCCCGAAAACATCAGTATCCTTAAGGGACTCTGACTCTATCGACAGGGTAAACCTCAAATCCTAGATTAACCGTCGACCATGAGTTAATCCTGCCACGTGTCATTGCCCGACTGGGCGTATATTTTTAGCCATATCACAATGCCCCCTGCTTTTGGTTGTTCTTCCAAAGCAGAGGAAAGCATAGAATGAAAGAAGAAATTGAGAGGGGGCAATGCAGCTATAATACCTTATCTAAGGATCAGAGCTAGGCCTGCCCTGCAAACTATTCTGCCCAAGCTTACTATTGGGATGTTCTACGTGGGATTTTTCCCCCAAAAGAGCTACGAAAGAGCTCTGTTTGGGCGAGCTATGCGGGCACACTGCTCGGGATGCCTGTTTGGGAGCTTTGCTTGAGCGAGCTGCACAGGCACGGTGCTCGAAAAGCCCATTTGGGAGCTCTGTTCAGGAAAGCTGCATGGGCAAGCTGCTCGGGACGCCTGCTCAGACGAGCTCCTCGGGCATCCTATTCGGATGCCAAACTTCGAGTCAAGGTGCTTGAGCACCCTACTTGGACGAGTTGCACGGGCAAGCTGATCGAAACACCGGCTTGGGAGGCCTGCTCGGACGAGCTACTCGGGCATCCTGTTCGGATGCCCAACCTCGAGTCAAGGTGTTTGAGCACCCTGCTGGGACGAATTGCTCGGGCATCTGTTCAGATGTCGAGCTTCGAGTGAAGGTGCTTGAGCACCCTACTCGAGCGAGTTGCACGGGCAAGCTGCTCGGAAAGCCGGCTTGGGAGGCCTGCTCGGGCAATTTGCTCGGGCATCCTGTTCGGAAAGCCGGCTTGGGTTTGATTACCTAGTTTTTATTTGAGTTTTTTTTCTTTTTGGTGTTTGATTATCCAGTTTCTATTTTGATTTTTTTTCTTTTGGGAGTTTGATTATCCAGTTTTTATTTTGAGTTTTTTCTTTGGTGGTGGGGCGCGGCGGCGGCCGGTCGGTGGTCGGCGATGATGTTGGCAGGCAGCAGTGGTCGATAGGTGGTAGTGGTCAGCGGCGGTCTCAAAACAAAACCAAAAACTCCAAAATGGGAGTTTTAAAAATAGCCCTGTTTTAAAAGCTGATTTTCAAAACTAAAGAAAAAGAAAACAAAAAACATGTGCCAAACGCGTTTTTTTCTCTAGTTTATAAATTTAAAAACTTAAATGTTATCAAACGCTACCTTATCTCCTTGTTTCATCCCCTTTTTGTCATAATAGGCTTGAACTGCTACTCAGTTTCCATATGCCGTCAGATATGTAATTACCTTTTTTTTTAGCCTTTTGAAATCAGCTATGGCAGTTTTAACAATTCTCGTCACAACCCGACTCATCCACGACAACACAAATGGAGTTACAATAGAAGATCAAAAAATACAATCTCACATTTTGGCTGATTTCGTTTTTTGTGATTTGTTCGCTTGATTGAGTTGCGTGTCTCTGATTAAAGACATTTGCACAAGTTCTCCTAATCGTCTACAATTAGTATGTATTTCAGTTACATGACTCAAGAACCATATATAGTTTGTGTCTGGTTTTATAAAACCCTGTTACGAACCTTATAGTACCTAGTTTAACTAGCCCTAGGTTAGTTAAAAGAATTTCGTTGATGAGATTGTAAATGCCCAAGGTTGATTTGAAAAAAGACATTGTTCAATAACAAAAGCCTGTTTTATTTATACCTTGTTAGACTTGACAAACAGATACTCGTGGGTCAACCACTGGCAACTGCTTGCAGGTACGATCTGGTGGCTACGGGTAGGAATTACTTTGGATTTAATGGGTAGCATATTCTTTGAACCATGATCCACTCACCTTAGGTGAGGTATATCTACAGTTAATCTAAGGGTTCCCCGTTTTTTCTTCATATAACTCACACACACACACACACACTTACTTGTAAGAGAAACACATACACAAAGTCACACGACATACACAAACTCACTCAAAGACATGCACTCGCTCAAAAATAAACAACATGCACATGCACACACACAAAAACATAACAAACCCGCACATAAAGAGAATCAACAAAAAAGACTCGCACATAGTATTTACACCACACACACAAGAACACATAACAAACGCGCACATAAAGAGAGACGTTCACATACATATGCACACTCATACACAGCATAAATACGCACACAAGAACACACAGCCGTGTGCATATTTTCAAATGAAGTGTTGGACACAATGGGTTGTCACAATGGCTTGTTTCCGTGACACCTGGTGGCGCGAGAAAAAATAGTGTTGTTGTATGGAATATAGTATAGCCACGAGTATGCTCATGCGGAACTCGCTATTACCTGACCCGTGCTGGCACAGGTAAAATTATTGGCAAAGTTACAGGTAGGCAAAATGAAAGCCCATATAAAGTTTTTTGGCCTTGAGCTGGGTCTACCGTAGACTTTGCGAGGTCTAACCCTTACATACTTGCTCATTTTGAATTTTAGGGTGCAAGTGATGTTTCATGTTTTTGTTGGTAAGTTATGAGCATTTGTCAGAAATGATGATCCCCAAGGTGGAATTTTATATTTCTTCTCTAGTTTGAGGAAATTTATGAGCTATCCAGATATTTAGGTGGTTTACATGCAAACGGTGGTTAAAGCTACATCACTACAATAGCATATCTCTTGAGGTATGCTATGCTGTACTAATCATTCATAGTCATTGGATGCCAATAACTCTTGGGTGTTTGTACTCTAAGTCAGAGGCTCACAGTCACACCCAAGTTGAAATGTCGGTGGTATAGTTTCAAGTCATTGAAAAGAAAGAAGGAGATTGTTTCTTTTGTTATTGTTTGAATTCTCTTGAACTTTATGGAAAGAAAGACTGTTTTTCATAAATGATGTTTATAGAAAGACTATTTATTTTTTAACTTTAAACTCAAGTCTCGAGGGTTGCCACAATTGCCAGTATGTTATCCGGGCATAATTCCTTCAATGTTAATTAAGCTTTCTTATGATCTTTTCTTCAAATTTGCAAATTTCATGTAGCGGAAAGTTTTTAGAAATAAGTAGGAGTTGATCCACAGAGAGAGTAGCGTTTAAGTTCCCTCGTGATTATGATCTATCTTTAGTTAATGATGTTTTAAAACATTCGCCAAAAGAACAACTAGGAGTTGATCCATAAATTCCATATTAAAATAAAAATTCAGAGAGGAAGCAATAACGAAGACTACGTAATTTAATCTTCAAATAAGAATATTGGCACTGTTTTTAGTATGTTCTTTTGTGTCCCACATGTCGAGCATCTATTACATGTATTTTTGTAAGTGTGTAAACAAGTCCGGAGCTGGAGATAATGTGAAATCCAGTGATTCAAATGACATTTTTAATTGTGGACAATGGAAGCACATGATTTATTAACTTCACACAATCACTTACACATATAGACGTTAGTGCAAGCCAGACAATTGTCGATAATTTTATTAATAAGTCACAAGGAATTGACATGGTTGTCAAGAAAGTTTGATCTTTTTATTAACTCTTTGGATTCAAACCTTGAGACCAGTGTCCATAAGAATATCATTTTCATAAATGCAGTGGTATACGGTCTGGAACTAAAGCACATAAATTAGGTTTTATCGATCAATGGGGTTCTTGGTGAGCTGGTTTTTTTTTGTGTGATCAATTTAGAGACAAAACGAATATGTGTGCATAAGTATATACGTCCGATGAGTGTTTGGGCTGTTGTCTTGTGCTTGCTAGGTGATGTTGGTTGGAGGTGCTATGGTAGGTAGTGATGGGTGGTTAATGGCCATAAGGGAAGAAAAAAAATCTAGGATTTTGGGTAAGAGATATAAATTGATAGGATGGAGGTGGTGGTTAGGAGCATTAGTTGGTAACCAGAGGTGGGTTGCGGTGGTGGGATTGGTAGTGGTTGTGGGGGAGTTGTGGACCTGTGGTGGTGTTGTGAACTTGTGGGTGTTGGTGGTTTTGGCGGCAACAAAAGAAGTGGGAAGACGGAGGATAGAGAGGGAAGAAAGAGAATGTTTGGAGGCACACGTCAATCTTTTTGCATAGAAAATTACACTGCATTTGCTTTCTCTTTGGTCAAAGAATACGAGTAATACAATGCGAAAACTAAGTTAGCTTTTGAAACAGTTTGTGTTTATTTTTCTTCAGTTTTATAAAGTAGTTTTCAAAATTGGACTGTTTTTTAAAACTCCATTTAGATAATTCTAGTATTCAATTTTCATTTTTTTCTTGGGATCGACCTTTCAACTTTTGTTAAAAGTAATTTATATATTTTCTTCCTTTCAATTTTAATCACCACCCAAGAACACCAAACCACCAACATTGTCAATCATCATACCCATTGATCGTCGCCGCCACCACCACTACCGCCGAACACCAAACCCTCTAATCGGTCACCACCACGACACCACCACTCCTCTAAATCCAAATCCACCATCATACAAACCACCATTGTCCCTGCAACAAATATTGCCACAAGATTTCATCAATCACTTAGCTCTAGTATCTTCACTTGCGCAGGTAAATTCCAAGCCATTCAAATCTCTTCACCAAATCAAACCTCAATCAGACATGAAGCCTTAATTCCCAAGTTAGTGTATTATTGTCATAGCGTAGTTGGACAGTGGCAGAGGAGATGTGTATGTCGTGGTGGGGGCGCTTCTTGTTGTTGAACATAAGAGTTTAGAAGAAGCTCTCACATTTGAAAATGAAAGAGCAAAGAAAGGAGGAAAAATAGAAAAAAGAAAAGAGAAAAAATGAAAACAGAAGTAAAAACCAATTATATAGAGCTGCTATCAAACAACCCATCGGTTTTGTAAAAGAAAAAAAAAACTAAGAAGGTTTGATTTTGGATTTTTTTGAAAATAAAATTGAAAACTGAAATGGGTTTCAAACGCACCCAATCTTTTATTATAATCATCCCGTAACTTTTGGGATATTAATGCCATTATAGTGAATTCGAAAAATGTTTGGGAATTAACTTGGATGTTGAGACCAAAAAAAAAAAGGAAATATTTTGAGATGTAGTGCAAAGAGTTCAAAACAAGTGCTCATATTGGTTAGGACTCTTATTCAATAAAGCAGCTCGTGCGACGCTTGTTCATTCGGTCTTCTCCTCCTGTCTGGTGCACTATGTGTCAGTGTATAAATTCCTTGTATCTGTGTGTAAGTAGTTAAACCAAAATTTCACCCGCTTCTGGTGGTCAGGTGATGCTTCACGCATATCGATTCACTGGATTGCGTGGCCTATGCTACGCTTGCCAAAAGAATTAGGAGGCTTAGGTTTCCCAGATTTTCAATCAAACCTGGCTAGTTAAGCAAGCTCAAAAGATTTTGGAAAAGCCGAATAGTCTTTTAACTCAAGTGTTTAAAGGTAGATACTACCCATAGAGCAATTTCCTTAGTGTTAGGAACCTTAGATAGGGGTCATGGATTTGGAAAAGTTTATTGATTGGGCAACGATCTCTTATTCATGGGCTACAGTGGCAAAATAAAAAAGGAATGCTCTATTTTCTGTATGGATGGATTGATGGTTGCCTTAAAAGTTGCCAAGTCAACTTCAGTTGTTTCGCACAATGCATGATGAGCACTGACACATCTCAGACTTATTCTTCCCTAACTCTGCTCGTAGGAACTTACGTATTTTGCTTGATACATTCCCTTCTGATATTGTCTCCCTCATCTTACACCTCGCGACCTTGCCTTTCTGGTTGAGAAGATGTTAGTTTGTGGCCTTTTACTGTGAATGGCATCTTCTCGACAAAAAAGGCTTATAATCACTTAGAGCATTTCTCCAAGCATCGCTCATTTTTTGTCAGCTCCTTGCCTACTAGCGTCTGGCGTAAGCTCTGGAAATTACCTATTCCGAAAAGCTTAGAATATTTCTATGGCAATTTCTTCATCAATGTCTCCCGGTGTCTGCTGCCTTTTAAAAGAAAAAAATGTCACAGTTCTGGTTAGTGCCCGCTTTGTTTAATCAGCCTAAAAGCTCCATGTCACCTTTTTCTTGAGTGCACTTATATTCAGAGTAATTGCATTGTTCATTTGGGTATTGATGCTACTTCTAAAGTTTCTTCTGCCAGAGATTGGCTCATGTGCCATTTTTCTAAATCAATCCTTCGGACAAGTTCAAATTTGTGTCATTTTCTTGGCATTGTAGCTTTGCCTTGGTCTAATTGGTGTGGACGTAATGCAGTTATTTTTAAGGGAGAGTGATTTTCCGCAGTAAGCATCGTCGCGCAAAGCCAAAACCTGTTGTCCAATATTAGGGATACTCCTCATTTCCATCAATGTTTACAGAAAATTGAGACAAAGTTGCCTTTGAGTAATCAAAGACTGCTAGTGCAATTCGAGCATTTTTTCTACTTGTTAATTCCTCTGCTGCTTTCAAGTCGATGCTATTGGTCCTTGCCTTCATCCTCGATTTTTTGCACCATCCTCAGTGTCGAGGTGTACTTACTCGTTAGTCAACCCTATCGCCTATTCTTGTCCTGTCTGGCGTTTTGGTATTTGGATGGTTATGTTTAGCTCAACTTAGACTCCTACCGGGACTTATTCTGATGTTATTTCCTCATCCAATGACATTTGTGCTACTATTGATACCATCATGCTAGCTATTGCTTGGTTATTTCGACATCTCTGTCGTCAAATGGTTTTTTTGGTTCCTTACTCTAATTTGCTTGTACAGTTGCACATAGATGATACACGGGGTATTTTTGACCGTCTTTTGTTTACCATAATTGACAGTAACTGTGAGGTGCATACCACGCATATCGCCCATGGCACTGGTAGCGTTTTGCTACCTTCATCGGTATTGACGTTTTTTGCATTCAATTTAGGTCAAGGTCGAAAACAGGAGTGGTATGCTGGTGTTTAGTCTGTTCTGCCTCCTTGATTTGCGTTATTGCTGAAATCGTGCCTTCGTGGTGTTTTGTTTGGTAGTCATGGATGTGCCTCTTACATGGGATGTTAACCATGTTAACTTTGTATAGCTTGGCTTTGAGATGTGCTTATTGTAATTGTAATTATTATAAAGAGCTAATTATAGAAGTGTCCCTGACGTTAGGGTGAAATTACAGTCAAGAACACTAAGTTTTAAAACGTATCAGCCGTGTCTTTTTGTCCTTAATCCGTTAAAAAATTATACATTTTGATGATGTCATCCAATACGTATTTTTAAAATACCAATACTATCCTTATTACAAATTTAAAATCTTATTTTTTTTTCTACGAATTTATAGTTTTTTCCTTTTTGATAAAGCCTTTTTCTTTTTTAATTTCAATATCAACCCTAACTCTCTCCCTCTCTCTCCCCTAACCCCCCGCACCCTGCCCCACTGCACCCCCCACCCCTCTCGTCGTCCCACCCTCCCTGCCATCACCCTCCTCTTAAGTAAACCCATTGCTACCGGAACGGAGACTAACCACCGGTGCCAAGACCACCAACGCACCACCACCAAATCCGCACCAAAGACATGGCTGTAATCGACAGCCTAAGACTCAAATCACCGCCGACACCCACATAAGCCACGTCGGTATCATTGCAATGCCGCCGATACCATAATCCACTACCCAAGACACAAACCACAGCCACCTCATCACAGCACCGCGAGCACCCATCTACATCGCTCATTGGACCAACTACCACATCGCCCACCAGAGCATCTACGCAGCCGGGGTAGGCTCTTGACAGCCGATCAAATTAATTTTGTCAACTGGTAAGCTCACTGGCGGTGGTTTAATTATAGATTTCAGAGGTAAATTTAATTTTTTAAAAGATAAAAGATAAACGATTGATGCATTTAGTTGGTATTAGTTAGTTGTGGTGGATATTGGCTTTGATAGATGGTGGTGTTGGCGGCATTGGCTTTGGTGAATGGCGGTGACTGTGGCCATGTTAATGTTGAGGCAGTGGTTACAGAGACCTGAATTGCAGGGAGAAAAAGAAAAAAGGTTAGGGAAGAGAGGAATGAATGACATTTGAAAAGTTAAATTCCAAAGTCATAGGTAATCTGGTCTTTTTGTTTCAAACCGTTTTGTATAACGGTATTTCGTTTAGTTAACAGATATAAGTATTATTTGGCCAAACTAATAGATGCGCGTGTAATTATATCCCAATCTCACGGACATTACCGTAATTAGTCCTATTATAAATATTTTCGTATTGATATATTTCTTCATTCTCTCATTAAAAAAAACAAACTATTATAGCTAACATAAAAGGTACCATTTTTGCAATTATAACCCTGAAATATGCCTGCTGTTTGTAGTTGGAAAGCCTAAACCGCTTAAACCCTAAAAACTCAGCAGGTTTGCGGCAGCTGGGCATCGGACCATACCAATAAGTTGCTCTTCCCTGCGAACCGCAAAACCCTTCAAATGACAAGCAACCATGAGACCAAATCCGAGAAGAAGCACAAGAGGAGGCTCAAAGACACCGAGCTTCCAGATTCCCTTGTCGACACCAAGAAAGACAAGCAAAAGAAGAAGAAGAGGGAACACCAAGAAGACCAAATTTTAAAGAACGGGTCGGCACCCGAATCCGTCAAAGAAACCGAAGTCTCAAGTGGGTCGGTCAGTAAGAAGGAGAAGAAGCACAAGGGCGGGTCGAAACCCGATGAAGACTTTGATGGGTCGGGTCAGAAATCCTGTGAAAACACAGTAACTGGTGATGGGGAGGTGAGAGAGAGTAATGAGGGAGTTGTGGTGTCTGGGAAAGACGTTAATGATTCTAAATACGGGGCACTGAAATCGTTCGAGGAGGCGCAGCTGCCGGATGAGGTGGTGGAGTGCTGCAAGAATTTCGATAAGCCGTCACCGATTCAGTCACATTCATGGCCGTTTTTGTTGAACGGTCGCGATTTTATTGGGATTGCGGCAACTGGGTCAGGTAGCTTCTTGTGTTGTGGTTTGAAGGTTGTTATGTTATGTACATTGTAGAAGAAGGAATTTTTGAATGATTTAATTGGCTATTTTCGTGTGTGGTCAGGTAAAACACTGGCATTTGGGGTCCCAGCTATGATGCATGTGTTGAGCAAGAGAAAGAATAAAACGTCAAAGAAAGTTAATCCACTTTGTCTTGTGCTCTCACCTACAAGGGAGCTAGCTCAACAAGTTTGTACCCTGTTCTATCTCACCTTCAATACGTGTAATTACGCTCTTTGAATTGTTGTGTTATTAACTTTGTCATGGAGTTTGATATATTGTTGTTGGAAACTTCATTAAGCACTTAATAATGCCCGTAGAAGTTTCGGGTGTTCAAGAAGAAAGGGCTATAATTTAACAGGAGATGGTGGCTAGGATCTTGGGGATGTACATTTACTTATTATATAAACTCAGACAAGATCCTACGGTTTTTTTAGAGGATGTATTCATGATTGGCACACGAGAGAAGAAGCAAATCTTTTCAAATTTTGTCATCTTTGTTTCGTCATCATGTACTGGTTACTGTATATATTCCCAACTCTGAAATAAAGGATTCGGGAAATGCTGCGTCTCTACCGGGGTCCTTTAATACGAATTCTGCTAGTAAGTAAGTTCATATTTGCCCAAGAGGAGCTCATGGATTAATTCCGGGAAAAATTCAACAAAAGATGTGGAAGCCTCAAAACGATATTACTATCCTTCAAACGATGATTGTATGACCTTTTCTGCAACAAGACGTGCAATCAAGCCCTTCTCACGAATTATTTTCTGCCATCTTGAGGTCCATTTCTTTTTGAGAAGATCCACCTCAACGTATACCCTTGCTGCGGTTCGACATAGCCTGGGGGTCGGACCATCGATTAGTAACACTTTGCTTACTAGGGAAACAAAACTTCAGACTTTGACTTAATTTGCAAACTGTATTAGCAAGGTGGGGAAAAAGAACCTTGCTGAAGGTGACCGGTTGACGCTCATCAAAAGCTACATACGCCATGTCGTTGCTAGTATCTCCTGTTTCTATTGCTAAGAGGTTGGGGTAATTAGAAAGACAGATTTTTGTAGGAAGGTTCCTCTCAAGATTAAAAATATCACTTTGTTAACTGGAAGGTTGTGTCTTCTCCAATGCAATCTGGAGGTTTGGGAATCAGGACCTTGTGCTTGCTTAATTCAGCCCTTCTTGCCAAATGGTTGTGGAGGTTTATGTCAGAAAGGAATGCGCCGTGGAGGAGATTGGTGGTTGATAAGTTTGGGGAGGATGAACGGGTTTGGTTTCCTAAGCAGATCAGGAGGCCTTATGCTTCGAATTAGTGGATCGGTATGGATTCTTTTTGGGACCACATTCGGTTCTAAGCGGGGTGGGATATGATTTTCAGTTTGATCGGTGTATTTTGGGTTGTGCCAATATCGCTTGTTTTTTTTCAGATGTTGATTTCCTTACAACCATCAGATGTGTAATCAAAAGCTGTTGGTGTTGATTCCTCCATGCCTGTTATGTTGCCTTTGGAATTGATAAAATGGAGTTGCCTTTGGCCAAGTTTAAGGCCTCTTTTTGTTTACTCTTTTTCGTTGGGCGAAGGAATTCGTGCACGGTTTCAGTGAGTTCTATCTAGAACGTTTGGATAGCTTTAAGTGCTGTATAGGGTTTTGAGCTGGTATACTCTTCGTGTACATTGTCTTCACCCTGTTTTCTGGTGATGTTTCTGTTAATAAAGATTTTACTATCAAAAAAGAGAAAAGAAGGATATCTGTAAACAGTCTGAAGCTCTTCATCCACTCTCATACAAAACATGAAAAGGGACACATTTGGCTGATCTACCTAGGTTTCATTTCTTCTTTTATGTGTAAAGAGACTATCAGTGCTTCATCGCGTCCACCAAGCCCAAGCAGTCCACACAATCCCACTTAGCGAATCCTAAGCCATTGTGCAGTAAAACAAATTGGAATGTGTCTGTGTCCAGGGCAAGATTTTGATATACCACTGATCGATGAAATCTTTCTCCATATCAGGAATTTTTTCTCTTGCCTTTCTCCCTTGAATGTGGATAACTTCTTAGGTCTGAAATGGCTTCGGTGCTCATGTTTACGTGGTTCTGAGCACATATGGTTGTGTCATTAACTAGCTAGAACCTTATTTACTTTGTGGAAAATGTGCTCTGGAACGTAATCCGCCTGCAAGTCAAACATTTTTCTCCAAAGTTTAAGCAATGCAATTATTTAGCGTGTCAAAGGGTTCATAATAAGGATTTGCATTTCCCAAACTGTGTACGGATTCTTCTTTCGTGATACGATATTATTCCTTTGCTCTAGCTTTTGATGTAATAGGTTATTTCATGATAGGACCAAACAGTTGACGTTATTTGTGGTGGTGACAGATTGCGGATGTCCTTTGTGATGCTGGCAAACCCAGTGGTGTGCGGTCCGTATGTGTATACGGAGGGACATCCAAAGGGCCCCAGATATCTTCGCTAAAATCTGGTGTGGTAAGATCCCCCTCAAGATTAAATCTGCTTTCAAGTAGTGTTTTGGCTTTGACAGGAGTACTTTTTCTTTTTTATCTTGTTCTCATACTTTTTAACTAAATGCATTTATGGTCCTAGTCGCCTAACAAGGCTGACACTGATGTCATAATTAAGTTAATAATTGGGTATGTATGCAGAGTTATATCATCATTGGAAGGTTTGTCAGTCTAGTATATTACACGAAAAAGGGTACAGGAAACAGCTTATGTCCAAGTTGCCTTTTTCCCATTATCTCTCTGTTGATGCAACCTTTGACTACTCATGAATCCGTGATTTTTTACCAATTTCATGCTCTTTTTAGTTCTAACTTAAAACCTTAACTGTTACAAAAAATTGTTATTGTAATACTTATTTGAACGTTTGTAACCATAAAAGCAATTGAGCTTAAAGGACAGATGGCTGTTGAATGCGAGGAGATGAATTTTCTGCTGCTGTTAATCTGCATTAGGCATATACTTCTTTTCCGCTCTACATGTGCTCCTGGTGTATCATAAATAAATCCAGTTTATGTACCAAAAAAGAAAACAAGGTATCAGTTTCCTTGGTTTGCTTATCGTGACCTTACATGCATCTCTCTCTCTCTCTCTCTCAGGACATCGTTATTGGAACTCCTGGTCGCTTGAAGGACTTGATTGAGATGGGGGTTTGCATCCTAAAGGAGGTTTCTTTTGTGGTGAGTATATGATATCCTCTTTTATTGTGTCATGCTTGGGGACTACTATGCGGTCATTTTGCTGATAATAGACCCTCTACGTTTGTTTTCTATCATTTGATAAGCACGGTAAATGCACATGTTTTTCAACTGTGAAGTTTATTTGGCAACTATTGTCAATTGTACTTGCTGAGAGTATTTCACTTCTGTGGAAAGGCTCTTTTCCTGACGGAGGAGGTCATTTAGAAATAGGTTTGTGATGGTGAGCACAATTAAAGTCTTGGTTCATGTTAAACTTAGTGGAGTAGGAAATTGTTTACATCTGGTAGTACCTTGTTGGAGTTCGTTCATGAGGAAGCTCATCCCTATTAGAATTCCAAGCTTAAGCTTCAAATATCTTGTTTGGAGAAAGCGTATATTCTTGAAAGCTGAGACAGCTTTGGGCTCCACGCAGAGAAAAGTTTCATTAGGTTGGAGCTGTCTGAGTCGTAGTTTCTTAGTTTCTTGAGCTTCAAGCATTTGCGTGGTTTGCTCATTGAGGATGGTATAAGTTTGGGTTTGTAATCGTCGGCTAGGCTGATCCTTAGTTTTTGTCATTCTTGTTCTTACTGCAAACTGATCGAGTCCTATCCTATGCAGAATGTAGAAATTGGTTAGTGGTTAAGTTTGTTCTAATTCTCATCCTTCAGATGGATTATATTTTGTTTGATCTGCCATGGACATGCGATCTAGAGTGCTTTATTGCCCTATAGGCCACCCATTTGGTTCGTTTACACGCTTTTCATGCTTGTAAAGTTCCATTACAGCCGGTCCTGTTTTCTGCATTCTATTTCCGTGTCTAAATGTAGCTACTATTACCTTGCCTTATTCTGTACTTTGCTTATACAAATAGTGATAACATGAATCGCACATATATCATTGCTGCTCTATAGAACACAGATTCCTGATCATAATGCCTTTTTAGGTCCTGGATGAAGCTGATCGAATGCTTGACATGGGATTTGAACCAGAAGTTCGCTCTATACTTGGCCAAACAAGCTCTGGTATGGGCCTTAGATTACTGACTGTTTAATAATTAGTATTATGCCTGTGTAAAGTGTAAATACATGTCATCGGCAGCTCCCTGTCATTGGCTCTGTATATGTGCCCTTCGTACAGCTACTACAGATTTATTCAATTTTTTTTTCGAGATCCCAGTTATCAACTTCGTAGTAAACTAAATCCCGCCCCTTCTGATTGTGGTGGAAGATAAAAGCTGTGCCGTGAGCCGCTTTTTATAGTGGAGGCCCATATATCTATTTTAGTACCTAACTTGACCAAAGAACTTAAGCTGTTCCATTTGCATATGTAAGTTATTTAACCAATCAGTTTTAGTTGTTATGATATTTCATTCTCTCACCATCACTTGTCGGCAATTTCAACATTCTCCCCTTTGTGTGACTTCAGCATCACGAGCTCTTCCTCGCACTTGAGTCAAGTTTCTTCTCTTCTTTGTCTTTCGGGGTGGGGGTGTTATGTTCTACGTATTATAATCCGGTTGGTCATACTTATTGTTCCAAGTGATATCCCATCTGAGTTTCTGACAGTAGTTTTACGTAGTCCTCGTCATTTGTTAATCGACCATTCTTTAAATTCATTCGTGTTGCTTAGAAGAATAAACTAGAAAACGTAAATTCCTTTTTGTACATCTATGGTCATACTCTCTTTGACGTATACACCAAAAAGAGTAACATTTATGATTATGTTACTTCATTGTATTCAAACCCTGATGATTTGTGTAATAGGTCGATGTGTCTCTCTTTGTGTTCCTTTTTTTTGTGGAAACAGTTGCAGTGTGTCCTCTACAAATTTCTCGGGCATTTAGTTACCAGTTAGTTGTTTGTAAGGTTATTATAGCCATTTTGAAAATCTACACTTTGTGATCGAAGCTGCTAACTCTGCAGTTCGTCAAATGGTAATGTTCAGTGCAACATGGCCTCTACCTGTTCATCAATTAGCTCAAGAATTTATGGATCCTCACCCAGTAAAGGTATGAATCTTCATCTGCAATTGGCATATTTTTTTTCAACATTCTTTCTTCCTTGTTCAAAAAATGAATTTTGTTTTAGGTGGTTGTAGGCTCTGAGGATTTAGCTGCCAACCATGATGTCATGCAGATTGTGGAGGTAGAGCAGCCAAAATAAGAATTGTCTGGGCATCATATGGTTGTAATGTTGGCGTGGATACTAAATGCTAAATTGATATCTTTTTGTTGTACTTTGTAGGTTTTGGATGATCGAGCACGTGATGAACGTTTGGTTGCTTTGCTAGAGAAATATCACAAGTCCAGAAAGTACATAATTGACATTGTTTCTTTCTCCCGTATGATACTTTTTAAGATGATTTATCCTCAGTTCTAGTGAATCCTGGAGGATGTTTGACCAAATATTCTTCTCGGTGTCTCCTGGATGCCTAAAGTAGACTTAAATCTTAGTGTCTTTAAATGTCCATTTTGCCATCATCTGAAGTCATTGCTATTCTTAGTTGTAATTACTGTGTTGGAACTGCTTGTCAGAATCATTTTTACTCTTATAGCCAATAATGGATGATTTGTTCTCGTAGACCGTCATTACTTTTGAGTGTCCCAGGGGGAGAGCATTTTTTCATGTCTCTTAAGATCAACTCCCACACCTACTGATACTAGGTTGTACTTTTGAGCAGAAACAGAGTATTAGTTTTTGTTTTGTACAAGAAGGAAGCATCTCGAGTTGAGGATATGCTGCAAAGGAGGTGATTTTTCTTATTTTGACAGTATTTGGCTGGCTGTGAGCATCATTTACTTCTAGTCACATGATAAAGATATGTTAACGTGTGTCAACCTGCTCTTCTTGTTTCATTCATGGTTTCTAGGGGTTGGAAAGTTGTTTCTATTAGTGGTGACAAAGCGCAGCATGCACGCACCAAGGCACTGGCATTGTTCAAGGAGGGAAGCTGTCCTCTAATGGTATGTGGGGAGTAATATCAAGCTGCCATTGAATTTTGGTGCAGATAATTTGGATTTTATGTGGTACTGATATTCATGTCTCGTATATGGTCAACATGATTTGGGACTATCTGACATCTTATAGAATCACACCTTCTTTCCTTTAAGTTTTCTTGAAACCGTTTGTCTATAGATACACGATGGCATGCAGTCTAAATAATGGAACTTCTGACTGATTTGTTATTCTGAGTCATTGACATATTAAGTATCAATTTGTGCTTTGATGAAAGTAATGTCGCGATTGTCAAAATGTTATGAATCAACTGATCCGAAATATCAACAATTATATATATATATATATATATATATATATATATATATATATATATATATATATATCTGGATATCAAGTTGAACATCGCGCTTTGATGAAAATGAAGAAGCAATAATTGACCAAAGATTAAGGTGAAGCTTATCAAACTTAATAGGTATACCAATCAACTTCAAACCAAAAGATAAATGAATCATACGAACTCCTCTCAAGATTCGAGGAGAAATTAGAATGTTTCTAGTATTAGAGAATCAAATCACGTTATGAGAATTACCTATCTTGGATCTCTTTTTCAGTTTCTCCATTTTGCTTTTTTTTTTTTCTGAATTCTCAAGCATATAAGGTTGGAGAAAACGTAAAGCAGGGTATCAAGGAAAGTTAGTTGTGGGTCTGGAGAAGAAACGAGTGCCCTACTAAGGATGTAGATGGCATGAACAGCATGTATGATACATCAGTAACTACTTTGAGACCATCGATTAATATCTAATTTTTTAGTCATCGATGAGGTTATGAAGAATATTTAGGACGAGGCCACGTGCTGTAGGTTGTTTTGTGAATGCCGTGTTAAAACAGTGACAATATAGTCGGGCTGATGCTAGGTTAGAGCTACAGGAGTATTTAGGCAGGACTTAAATGTAAATATAGAAAGACAAGGAGATGCCCCGAGTAAAGTGATTGCAGATTGGCAAGAGTTGTGTAGCTAAATGTACTTAAAAAGGCATAAGAAAGGATCCTGATTCTAATGACCTATAAAACCTATGTTACATGGACTCTTCAAAATGGGTGAAGTACCAATGTCGGACACTCGACACTCGGACATGGGTATGGGATATGTGTCTGACACATCTCATAGGATATGCCACCAAGAAAACTATCACGTAGTGTTTCTTTTAGATTGTTATTGCTTTGAGATGATAAAAGTCTTAAAGTAAGACAATATGCACCACATAACAAGAGATAGGAATACTTTGCCTTGTTCCCGTGTCTTGGGTTTTAGAAATTAGACAAATCCGACACTTGGACATGTATCCGACTCGGACGTCGTAACGATTCCATGTAAAATAGGACAAAGCTGCCACAAATGGAATTAAGGGTATTAAGGAATCTATACACTCATTTTCTTACCAGAAAACTAAATTATATATAACACAGGCTTAAGCTTATCCACCGGGGCTCCACTACGTCAAAGGCCCAGCTGTTCCTCTTTCCACCAGCCACATAGAGTGCATGGAGCAGTAGCTTCCCAAAGCAGTCTCGTTTCGTTTTCTCTTGTAAAGAGGACAAACTTTGCAACAATTGACCGCAGACTTCTGCAATAGCCAAGCGATACCAGAAAAGGGCTAAAACCAAGTCCAAGATTCATATGACCACTGGGCAATGCAATAACAAATGATCCACGCACTCGCCTCAATTTTAGAAAGTAGCACTGTTGGCGTAAAATCTCCTCCGTAAAAGCAGTGTTTAATGATGCTTCCTGGCACCCAAAGTGGAGCCAAGGTGCACAAAACTGCCTTCTGATAGAACGGGGAGTATTTTGGCAAGACAGTTTGTAGCAGGACTTGACTGAGAAGTGACCCAAATCAGAACAATGAAGAGGGAGAGCCCAAGTCAATGCAATGAAGAGGGAGAGACTAATGAGGTTGTTACCCATAGAATCAGAGCGTGTTATATGGAGAGATGATGTTTTTGGAGTGTTTTGCATATGCCATATTCAGCTCTAAGTTGAAGGAGTTGTTCATATGAAAACTTTGAGGCCATATGTTGGGCATGTTAAAGGCAACATGTAAAAGATGTGTGTAACAGAAATGCCTTGGTGGATGAGCTTCCGGACAAACAAGACTAAAGGGATATTTGCAAGAAAGTGGTGATGGCTTTGAACGTTGCCCTGGATGGTTTTTTCCTTGCAACATAGTCGTTTAGATACCCCAGTTAGAAGACTCAAACTGTGAGGTGGAGGCAGGTTGGTAATAACATGTGTAGGAGTAGGGAGAAAGAATTCATTGCTAGGATATTGCCATAGAAAACTTGTTTGGATAGGAGACAGGCAAAGAAAAGGGTTCATGGTGTTGACCCCAACTAGGTTGTTACAAAGGCTTAGTGAAGCTGAATTAGTTGAATGAGGTCGAATCTTAATATAAGGGTATAGTAGGTAACTAGCTTAAAGAAAGGGGAAGAAAAAATTTAGGCAGCATTCTTTCGACAGGATGATGGCTCCCATTTTTTTAGAAGTTTAAAGTTAATTAAGAAAGTCCACTCCGATATCGATGGCCCAACCTGAAGTTTCCAGGATTTAGTAAAAGCAGTCCAATTAATTGAGAAAGGCCTTAAGCAACAAATTCATAGCAGTTTGCACCTTTTAGTGCCACTTATAGCATCAAGGTGTCATTATAAGTTCGTCCATCATTACTATCTCCAGATGGCTATATTGGGAGGTTGCTAAGATGGTGCTGTCTTGAATCTTCCAGGGTGTGATGTGTATGTGCCAAACTTTGTTGGGTGAACGTGAACCCAACTCTATTTAAATTATGTTCCAGCTGATCCAACATCTAGGAATTTTTTGAGGATGATAGAGAAGTCTGTGAAGCTTGGGTGCTGTATTTTGCAGATAGCTACTGATGTGGCTGCTCGAGGGTTGGATATTCCTGACGTTGAAGTGGTTATAAATTATAGCTTTCCACTCACAACTGAGGATTATGTCCACAGAATCGGTAGGACTGGAAGAGCTGGTAAGAAGGGTGTTGCACATACATTTTTCATGAAGGAGAACAAGGTACTTTGGGTCTTCTTGCGTAAGTTATCATCGATAGCATGTATACATGGCCATCACTTCTTTTATGGAGTAATGGAATTACTGCAGGGACTATCTGGGGAGCTGATAAATGTTCTCAGAGAAGCCGGGCAGATTGTACCAGCTGCTCTTATGAACTTTGGCACGCATGTAAAGAAAAAGGTATGTATTACTTCATCTCTCATAATTGGTTTCAAGCATCCTGTTTGCTGTTGACATCGTTGACAGTCTGCACCCAGTGCCTACACCACTGGATTCCTAGGTTGGACTTGTTTTGGAGTCAATCTTTGCAATGACAACAATGTTGACATAGTCTCCTCTATGACGAAATGGACATTATGTTTATCTCCAAATTCTTGACAAGTTTGATAAAACTGTTCTCTGCATTGAAGTGTAAAAACTTGCACTTTTCCTCCAATCGTCTGGCAAGGGTTGATATTATAGTTAAAACATAATGTGAGATCCCAGAACCCATTACATACAGAAGCACCGTTGGGATTCTTATGTACAGGACCAGTTAATTTCATGCCTTGTTTGGGTGCATAAATATATGATAAACTCAAATGTTCTTCTCCTGCATTTGCCATAAGAGAAGTCAAATGGGCTTATTTCACCTTGCAATTTCGTCGTTCCAATGCAGGAGTCCAAGCTATATGGGGCTCACTTTAAAGAGATTGATGCAAATGCTCCAAAAGCTACAAAAATTACATTTGACAGCTCCGATGATGAAGCTTGATTTGTCAAAATTAATTACTGAAGAAATTTCTTGGTTGCGGGATCATTGCTATATGTGCTTCTAGTGTGTGAACTAAGCAAATCTGCAGACACGACCAGGGGCGGACCGGGGGCAATGGCAACCCTCAAATTTTTTGGAAATTTTCTTTTAGTTTCTTAGATAATGGATACACATTTAAAATATGTACAAAAATTCATTATATTGTAAACATTAATTTAATACGATTTTATTTTTGTTGTGTTTTTTATTTTCTGTGTTCTATTATAGTCTCTTTTTTTTTTGAAAAATATTATAGTCTTTATCTTTGTCATTTTTTTGCTCTATCTTCATTCTTCTAAATCTCAAATTCTAAATCTTCACATTACAAATAATAATAATAAAAAAGAATAGATTAAGTTTTGTTCTTTTTTTTTTAGTTTAAATTCTTATAGTTGGTTAACTTATACGTGATTAATGTACTCATACATTAGTAATATATTTATACAGTAAGAATTAAACTTTTTTTATATATATAATTAAAAATTTATTGTTGACTAATCTTAGTAAGTTAAATAAATCACTATGCATAGTTAGTAATTAAATTAAACAATCTATTTTGTATTTAACAGATTCAATAATGACGTTAATTATAATGTGTTTTTGAGCTTATTCATGTGTCACTTCTGCTCCACAAGCCTGTCACTAACAACATGATCCAACTATGATTCGTATCCATATGAGTAGGGTGTGAAGTGAGGGGAGAAAAATGTGGATATCAAATGGTGTATCCAATTAGTTATTTCATCAAAATAATTTTTTAGTTAAACTGGAGAATTTTATATTAACAAATGTTATGTTCTCGTAGTTATACAAGTAGCCAGGTTACCATGGAAGCCGAAACATGAAATAGTCTTATCCAAACATTTATGACCAGGGATACACATTTATACGTGCCTTATGGGCACGAGATAAACAAGACAAAATGAAGAAAAAGCGGTCCTTAATGCATTCCAAGAATATCAACCCATAATAAAGCGAAACAGGAAAAAAATCAAGTCAAATTTACGCATTAGGAAACATGTAGTGGGTACAAGTCCCTTATGCTTTGGCGTCATCGCTAAGGCTTTATCGCACATAGTTCATAATATTTCTCTCTAACCAATCCTAGAGTCACCGGATATAACTGGACTTCCCTTTGAATTTTAACCATCGGCAACTCGACTAGATAGCCTGACTTGAGCTTTTAGAGTCAGTTATGATACTATTCGTAATGACCCGGTCCACGGTCCCACTATAGGGCAATACTTTTCTTAAAATGGCTAGTCAAAGTAGGTACTTCAAAGATCATATATACATTCTTATAAAGGTAATCTCAAAATATCTCACGTCCAAATGCGAGATATCACATAGGTGCAGCGTCACTTACAAGGGCAAGGGACAATTTATTTTTACAGAACACCACAGGGGGCTGGGGTGCCAATGTAGGCAATCCAAGGGATTATAATAGCCAAATCAAAAGTCAAGTGATGTTGAGACTTGCTTCAACAACAAAACAATCGGAATATAATATTTGTATGTCCATGCCACAAAGATATGAATTTTTTCTTATCGTGGAATGTATCAGGATGAATGAATGATCATACAAGAAGAAACCATAACTCAAAGCAGTAACTCAACATAATTTACCAATTTTAGGTCTATTAATGAATTTCTTGTCGTTCTTTAACTAAATATTATTACTTCTTAAAGAGTACTTACAAGAGATATTTAGTTTCTAAGTAATTGCATGTAAAACTTTATAGCATAACACATGCATAAGTTCCGTGTCAGATACTAAGCTTCTTAATGTTGTTTTGCCCTCTATATATTGCCTATGTGCCTACCTAAACTTTCTCTCGAAAACTTACAGGTAACCCTGACACACGTGATGCATGTACAAAAGCAAAGTTAACAATGAATCTTAAATTGCAGAAAAATAAGTTAGTCATGCGTGTAGCAAAATAATTTAGCAAAATATTATCATCATATCAAACTTAGATGTTTGATTTTAACTACAGTTTTTAATGAATTTGAAATTGTTAAAATTAAACATGTGCATAGATAAAGTTAGCAATAGGATATTTTTCTAATATCAATTTTGGGTTTTTATAATTTACTTTAGCTATATATTTTTTAATGAAGTTTAAGTAATGAAAACCAAATATGTCTTTATAGGTAAGTATTTACCATTTTAAGATTTGTATTTTGTGTCATTTTTTTAAAAAATTCTTGGAATGCCACTTGCACCATTCTAGTTAGGTAGTTAGTAATACTAAAAATGTGTTATACCAAAAGAAGTTTTTCCTTTATATATAACTAGTTGCCGTGGCACACGCGATACGTGTGCAAAATTAAAGTTAATAGTATCAAATTTTGTTAAAAAATCAAGTATTTTAATGTATAAGTGCATTCGATAAAATGAATTGAACATTATAAAAACTAAAAGTAGTTATTTACTATTTAAACTTTAATTTTGTAAATATTTTAAGAAAAAATAATAGAATGCCACTTGTCACCATTTTTAAGCAGGTTATTATGTAACACCAAAAAGATATTACATCAAATCAAACCATATTTTCCCTTTATATAACGAGTGACGGTGGC